>JAUELE010224671.1:0-12587 GCA_031471655.1 Diodora aspera | reverse complement strand
TTTGCCTTGTTATTATGGCCTTGATTTCGGCTTTTGTATATGGTATTGGGGCCGTTATATTTGGTTTGTTTGCACCTCAGAGATCTAAGAACCAGGACAATGCATATTCATTAGTTGTTGTTGCTTATTAATTGTTAGATACACAACTCATTAGTGATAACAAGAATGACTCCATAATAATTGGTGTTTTAACATGTCATCACTAGAAAATAGATTTAATGATCTTGTTCATTTGACAAAATGTCACTTACTGACAGGTCAGTCGTCAATGTCAATCTCTCAAGAAACCGGCATTTCCTCTGGTCCCATGAGGTGCCGGTTTAGCCAGAGTCCATTGTATAAGCGAATACATCAGTCTTTCTGGGTGCCCATATGCTTATAGTCATACCAACACCACACCCTCCCCTCCACCTGGCCCACACACATAGGGGAAACGGCATCAAGGTCAGCACAAGCTCAGCTACGTTGAGAAGATCAGAACCAAAGATGGAAGCACATAAAGGTGAACTGAAGATGCTTATTTTCAAGTGTAAATAAATAAGCAACATTGTTTATAATGTTTAAGTATTTTATTGCCTTGATATGACCAGAAACAAATAATATTATCAGTTTTCAATAATAAGATGATGAAAACGTGCACAAAACTGCAAATGTGTCTGTTATGCTGGTCCTAAAAACTATTTTCTCAATGACTTATTCAGAAATGACTCCAACCTCAAAAACTGCTTTCTGGGTGCCAAATACCACCAGTGTAACCTCAATTCAGCAGTGATATGAATTACATCCCAAACACTTTTACTACTCAACACGAATACCCAAAGTCGATTCAGCTTCTTTTACCTCCCCTGGGAAACTTGGACCAAATTCGTGCTGACCTCATTAATATACATGACCTTATGTGACCTATCAATAGCCAATGAAAATCACTCTAAGACCACTTTAAGAAACTATATTGTTTCTCGTCACTTTTTTTTACAATTTTACTGGGGAGGGATCGAGGGAGGATCTTATTTTTATATACATGTATTATGCTTTATTTGAGTAGTTATGTGTTGAAAAGTATGTCATTCAGCATGACATTTTCTGTTATGTTGAAGCCAAACCATGGCTTTACAGTCTTGGATACAGCATGGTTGACTTCTTTAAAAGTGAGCTCGGCACACTAAAATGAAATCGGAATTGAAATAAATCGAAAAAATCTCGTGCTTGAAAACAAAACAAATTTTAAGATATTCCAGGAGTGGTTGGGTGATGAGAAACAAGTTATTTTCTTTAAGTGGCCTAATTGTCTAAGACAGTCATTATTGCAGCCATGAAAAACTGCTCGCTCGGTTGTTCTCTGATAGGTGGTTGCAGATTTTGTGCTTTTGTAATGCGATCAAACAATATATAAAGTGTGGGCACACATCTCCACATGAATTTGGTCCAAGTGTTCCACAGGAGGTAAGTTAAGTGCGGCACCATAGCTTTCCGAGGACGACTATCCAGGACACACTTGTACACCATAGAAACACTTCAATTCAGCTTCATTAAGACAATCAGAAATAAAAAGAGATTTGGTTCGATTCTTGATTACAATATATGGACAAATTCAAATGTAACAAAATCTATATTACATGTAACAACACAACAAACATTTCAAACTGACGCTTCTGGTACTATACACAGTAATGTTGCTTCTTTGGGAAGTTAAAAGTGGTCCCCATATGCCAGTAAAAATTCGTTGAGGCTTAACTGATTTATTGGACCTTCATCAAACTATGTTCCAAGAATTTATCACATATTTCTACATTTATATATCTTTCTCATACACTTTGTTAAGAGCTTTACACTATACACTTGCTTAAATATACACATACAAATATGAAATTATCATAGTCCATGGTATTCGTGGCTTGGCCAAAGTCTTCATCAAAACCCCTGGATTCACTCCCATGAACGAAAGTAATTTTGTGTACTGAAAAATCCATTGTGCTAAATTTAGTTAACCAATGAAATGTCACGTTTTAGGTCATTAAATGTCATGTTTTGGTTCATGCGCCTTCAGTGTGGTCTATTCCAAATTTGGTGCAGGGGACATATTATCTTCGCATCCATGAAATTAATATGTGAAATTAACACAGACAGGAAAGAACCAATGACTATTCCCCCGAGAAAACATTTTATCCACTGGTCATTCCATAACATAGAGGAGTATCCGAAACGAAGACCAGCTTTCCATTTCCTAAGCCTTGATTGAGATTCTTGAGAAAGACATGCCCACTGGTTCCTACCCTTCTCAGCTGACCCCATCCTCAAAATCCAGGGTATTCATGACTCCACCAACGGCTCCCTCAGATGCCCTGGATTCTCTTCAATGCTGAATGATCGTCTTAAGGTCGGAGTTTTGACCAATCAGTGAGGCATCCACAGTGAAAGCTTGGTCCAATCAGGTGGTGCATCTCCTCCAACACTCGGCGAAATAAAGACGTTATGTGGTTATTTATCAAGAGTTACTTCCCTTGTTAACTCCTCTCATGCAGTTAATTTAACATTTCATTGCTTGTCTATAGTTAGCAGATTGGGACTTTCTATACACATAAAATGACTATCGTGAATAGGAGTAAATCCAGGGCATCTGAGGCAGCCGTTGGCGGAGTCATACGCCCTGATTTTGAGGACGGACTAACCTCCACTTTTGGGATCAGTGCCATCTACCGATTACTTCTTGCTGAAGCACCCTTTTATTTTCTTGTTCTAATTCTTTTATTATATGACAAAACTGCACATTTAAAACAAATTTTATCTTCTAAATGACTTATCCTAGAGAAACAAAAGTGCGTGAGAGTGATTTTGGATTTTACGTGGTTTTCGGCAATCTATCAGCCACATCATTATGGTGTCACCAACATAACGTTGGTGTGAGGCTCCAATCTTCAGGTTGAAAGAGAAGTATTCAGGCGGGATTTGAACCATGACTGCAAAGGCTGGCAGATCATTGGGCCGACACGTTAACCGCAGCACCATCACGCAACCTAGATCTAAAAAAAAAAAAATGCCATCCCCCCTCCCAGTTCCTCTCACTGACCAGAACATTGTCAAGACGCACTACTAACTATAATCTAGTCACTACAATGCTGTTTATAGCATCAAACAAAGGAAGGAAGTTCTGACAACAAAAACAAGGCCTCATTATTTTGATACACCTGTTCGCTACTACGCCCGTTTTCCCTAATCAAGATCATCCTCAAAATCCAGGGTATAATTAACTCCCATCTCCATCCGTCAAATACCCTGGACTCACTCCTATTCAAGACGATTGTTCGAGGTGAGCGGTTTGACCAATCAGTGAAGCTCTATAGCAAAAGCTTGTGTCCAATCATGTGGCGCATCTCTCCTAACATTTAAACACACAAAGACATTATGTGTTTAAATTTATCAAGAGTTACTTCTTGTGCAGTTATGTGACATTTTATTGGATGTCTATATTTAGCAAAACGATTGTCGTGAATAGGAGTGAGTCTAGGGTATTTGATGGATGGAGACAGGAGTTAATTATATCCTGGATTTCGAAGACGATTCAAGTCCTCTCTTGTTTGAGTAAGCATTGCAAGTGTAGCAAGTCATTGTTTAGTCAAGATACAATTCACACATCTGGGATTAGCCTTAGAAGACCTAAGGGTATCCAAACATGAGTTGAGCCAAACCCTGCACCATGACCTCACTGAATATGCATGACACGCACACACTCATAGCATGCAACTGCTGATGGAGGGATGAAGTTTTGAGTGCTTCTTGTCACAAGAACATTAGGGATAAGAGGCCAGTCCAGGCGCATTAACCACAGTGCAACAGAGCGTTTAGTCACATGTCTTCCAAACTGCACGTGTGCACCTTCCAAACCTCTCAAAAGTAAACAAACTCATCTGAGCATGCCATTCTGCATACCAGACGATATTAGAGAGGTTTCGCAAAGGCACGAAAACGTAAACGAACACGTCATCAGTCTGTGTGTACTGTGACGTCATTTCGTTTACTAATGTTCGTCAGCGTCTCGTTTTGAACGAAACTTACGCATGCGTGTATTCAAAGTTGGTTTAATGCCGATTGTTAACGTATGACCCATGTCTGTTACTTTTATGAACACTTCTTTTATCTTTAATGCCAGATGCTTTCATTACACTTTCGTACAGATATCCAAATGAAGGCTGAGTGATGACCTGCGCTGTGACATCACTGACTATGCATAACATAGTACATTTTTATACGACCGTGCATTGCATTCTGTAATTTTGTACAATTCGTCGTTTGTATTAATTGTTCACATAAATTCATTCATCTCATTCAGCATACATATGTATGTGACAGATTAACCACAGTACTGCAAAGCATTTAGTCACGTGTCTCCTGTATTGCACGTGCGTGTACCTTCCCAACCTCTCAAAATCAAGTACCCCGTCTGAGCACGCCGTTTCTGCTTATCGGACGATACGACGTGTGCGCTGGCTCTATTTACATTTATTATCAGTTGTTCTGCCACCTGTACCGCGTCCATAGTTTTAGTGTGAAAATACAGACTGAATTGTAACGGCTAAATATTAGTTCCTTAACTCTGCAATAGCTATGATGTGTTAAGTAGATAAACAGCTGAATAATGTTATTTGACACGATGAATTACAAATGAATTGTCATCAGCTCTTTTCTTGAGCTGTAATCCAAAAGTAACTGTAGTTTGAAAACCTCGTAAGAATTATAAAGGAGATATTTTATCTCTCAGAGACATTTTTGTATGAAAGGACTGCATGCTTTTAGTTCTTAACAAAGAGATCGATAGTTTTAAATTTTTAAATGTCCGTGTCCGGTTTTCGCTCGACTTGACAACGTCTTCCGTCGATATGCTTTCAAACATCGGATACATGTTACCTCACGAGTAAAATCAACACGTTGACATTGTTCTTAGTGTACTTTAGACCACAACACACAATTATCACGCATAAATAAGTGACACTGAGCAAGCCACTTGACGCATACTCACGAATCTGGTATGGAGTATCCGTATTTATCTTAGATTCGTGTAGCACTGACACTCTGGTTTCTTGGTATTTCGAGATGCGTTGATTGATTTAAAGAACACTGTGTGCTTATGTAACAAAACGGGTGAGATACGCATCAAACATTTATCAAATATTTATTAATCTGAGATCATTAACGTTTCGTCAAACGAAATTTCTAGTTTCTTAGCTGAAGCAACTTTATTTTGTTTTGTGTTTTGAGATAAGGTTTATTCCATAGAGTCAAGATATAATCAAAACTGAATATTGTGTAATCGACACCATTAACGGTTACTTTGGAAGGAGGTGGTAAAGGTTTCAGGGACAGAAAGATCTGTCACATCGTCGTGACTGTATGTAACTAATATTGCATCAAATGCGATTTCGTGGTGTTTCCAGCAAGCATTGGCTTCATTTTCTGGCTGAGCAACAACGTGGCATATAACGTTAGAGTGGCATATAGAAGTTGCTACATAACAAAAATATGATTTCTCGTGGATATCCACTTCATGTGTTACATGTTTTATGTCTGAACCAAACTGGATTCAAACACATTGCAAACTAATCGATTGCTGAGCCAATGTGCTATATGTATTCATGAATACCCTCATAAATACCCTGGATACAGAACAATATATCACCACGCTTACGTTACAGTTTGACATTTTCGGTTCGATTAGCGTGCCATAAATAAAATAATCTCAAACGTATACGTATGACTGACACTGGAAATTCTGTCAGTCATTATTTATAATGTTTCCTTTCCCCTGTGCATACACTTAGAGTAAGTATTGTTATTGTGGTTTAAAGAGACCATTAAAAACAACACGGCGGCATGAATTTTACACGTTAAGTTGCAAAACAGCCCTCAGTGACAACTGATCAACGGCGTATAAAGACATCACACACTGGGCTCGCTATCAGAACTTGTTATGAACGGTCCGTTTGTTTTTATAAAGTGGAACACTCTACAGAGAAGATAGAAAACTCATTGCGGAGGACTATTAATAAAGCTGGTAAAATCACGTGCATGAGGATCCGAAGGCGATGTTGAAAGAGTATACAAGCAATTAATCACAGACAATACACAGGCTTTACTGCCATTGCATGATTATCGCTTGGCTAATCTGGTTGAAAGTTGCTATTGATCATCGTCAGCATCCACACTAATAGCTGGTCCGGGCACGGCAAATCAACAATATATTGCCACAGTACACCGTGCCGGCTCACCCAGTTGCTTCACTCTCCTGGTTTGGCGAGGTGTGGCAGCACTATTAATGGATATTCCATAAAATGCGGACCCTATTCCAGTCGAGTTGAAAGTTTCGATAACATACATTATTATCTTTGAAAGTGTTTTCAAACGCTTGTATTGAGACAATTGCGTTGGCAGTTTTGCGGCGTCGGAGGTCTTCTCCCAAATTCAACAAGATGTACCCCTCTGCGATACCAGACAAAAGAGGGATACCGGAGGCCTTCGTATACAGAGCTGAAAACGATGAGAAACAAAACGAGGTAACGGAACAGTTTGCCAAGTTTTTCCAGGAGACCAGTTTTACGGCTCTCACAAGAATCTACAATGCAACGTCCCTTGTGAAGAGGATAACATGGCTTGTAGTTGTTCTGGGGATGATGGCATGGCTTATCTACCAGTGCTACTGGTTGTTCGATCGCTACTACAGATACCCGATGGAAGTGAAGATGGATTTAAAAGGAACCCAAGAACTAGACTTTCCCAGTGTGACAATATGCAATCTTAACCCGCTGTTGGCCGATAAGTTAAAGGAGCATCGGTTTGGTATGCTGAGGCCCTTCCTGGAACTCGAATCTAAAGATATGCTTTTCGAAGAATTCCATGAGAATTACTTTACCGACTGGGAAACCGAGAGAAAACTGGGTTCGTATTATTTCTTACAATGGATATAATATGAGTTTCGCTGTCGAAAAGTAGACTATTGGCTTATTTTTATTAAACAATTTTGATGATTTTGGTAGGAGGAAGCGTTGTTAAATATTCGGTGGATGTAAGACACAGCGTGGTTAATATGCAACATAATTATGAATCTATTACAGCCATTAGTTTCAAATAAATCCAATTTCAATGCATGTTAAATATGTACATTCAGTCATTATTTGCAAATCAGAGGGACTTATGTTTTTACAGGGAACACCGAATATAATGTTTTACATATTTCCCGAACAAAAGCTTCAGAGACACTTCTGTCACCAAGTGCCTTCAGGCAGAGATGCAGATTAAGTGTGTATATAATGAGCTGTTTCCTGTTCCACCAAATGGTATAAATTACAATCAATCTTAGCTACTCGTTTTATTTCCAAATCAGCATAGTAATAGATTATTCGTGTTCTACAAACAAATCTTGGGGCTATCTTAGGACTCCTAAGTAGCTTTAAGCTGCTTTCAAGAATCAGATGGCAGCTTTAGATCAGATCACGACCCCGTTCCACAACCACAGAGCGATCTTAGTGCTTAGTTCATAGTTAACTCTTAAGATCAACTATTTCAGTCAGAGCTACTTCTGCAATCCCATTCTACAAATCAACTTACTGTCCCAAGGTTGTTTTGTGAAACAGTAATAATTTGTTACTGATTTTGAAATTCGTATATGCCAAGATTGATTGTAACTGAGACTGTTTGTGGAACGGGATCTAGGTGATATTAAAAATTGGGGCTAATTGCTTTCTGGAAGAACAATGTTCAGGTCTTGCAGTCCTACTAATAAACATATTGGTTGCAGGTATACCGATGTCCACAACCACACCAGGGCCTTTGTTAATGACGACACCTACTGATTCAGGTGTTTCTTCATTAGACGGAAGTACGACAGCAACAACACCCATTTCACCGATGGGGTCTTCTCCAACTTCAGACCCTGGAACCTCTGGATCGTCATCGTCATCAACTCTAGACCCTGTAACCTCTGGATCGTCACCGTCACCAACTCAAGACACTGGAACCCCTGGATTAAAGCGTCGTCGCCGCAGTGCTGAAATACTCGAGTTCCTGAAGGCCAGGAGCTTTAACAAGTGGGACATGCTAGAGAATGAGAACGTGTCAAACCAGTTCTACGAAGTGCAGGACAAAGAATACATAGCTACCATGGCGTTTGCTTACTTCTCTAGGATAACAAGCAAGGACCAGATGAAGGAGGGAGGTCAAGCTCCCAATGACTTCATCATTGACTGCAAGATGGGCGGTTTCCCTTGCTCGCCAAGGTAATGGTCTTTTCCTTCAATATTACTTAAGATAAAAAGAATAAACGAAATGTTTAAAATAGTTTAGAATGAGTAATACAAAGCCAAGTTGTCTGAAAATATCATTACGTTTGCCTTCTGGCCCTTGTCTTGTATTTCGAAATGTACTAGAACTTCACACATGTTCTCTCTATATTCGTCAATGTATCACCTTTGTACAGAAATTTCACGACGTTCATCAGCCACAAGTATGGGAACTGTTTTACGTTCAACGCCGAGGGTCACGGAGAGAAGATAAAGACAAGGTTTGCTGGGCCAATGTACGGTAAGTGAGACACGTCATATATATCAGAATGAGACAAATACTAGAAACATACTTTTCTGTATATCGACGCTTCAGGTGGCTCCTTTCCTCTTAAATAATATCACCGCCATTTGAAATGATAAGGCTTTCATTCGAACTAATATTTGATAAACACACATAATAGGTTATTCAAAATATTATTATGTCAGTTGTGTAATCGAAACTATTCTTTGATACGACATTTGTTTGTGGATTTTACGAAAATTGTTCAACAAGAAACTCATGCAGAATTTATAGGGTTGATATGTTATTGATATAAGTAGTGATAACCTTTCGCAAAAGAATTAACGTACCAAAAGGACCACAGAGACTGAAATTTCAAGATGCAAATGTACTTGTTGTTTTGCTTGTCTTGAAACATGAAACAGATTTAAGAACTAGTGTATCAGTGATGCATGACGTTGGTCTTATTGGCCAGTACGATTTGAACTGATTTATGACAGGGTGACACATATAAATTCCTAACCTGTTTCACTACAAAACCCAATAATTTTATTTAACAAAAAATCTGATGTTGAAAAAAATGAAATCCGTAGGTAATATATCTTGTCTATTAATCTAACGTTTGATCATACATTATCAAAAGAATTTAAGTATGCGTATGCTGACCTAAAAAGAAACTATATCATGCTTTCAGAAACGACTAAACAAAAACAAACAAATTAATGTTGACTAGTTTCAGATATATTTATTCAATTGAGTGTTGATTTAGCGCGATGCCAATCAAACTAAAAGTAGGAACATTTTAAATGAACAATAACGCAACAGTAGGAGCTGGTAAAGGTTGTATTTATTTTTTATACATTTGTACATCGTTTTTTTTGAACGTCAGTATATTTAAATACGAGCCCAGTTAACGCCATTTGATGTGAAACAGGAATATAATAGCGTGTGTTTG
Organism: Diodora aspera; assembly: GCA_031471655.1. Classification (NCBI taxonomy): domain Eukaryota; kingdom Metazoa; phylum Mollusca; class Gastropoda; order Lepetellida; family Fissurellidae; genus Diodora; species Diodora aspera. Next base: position 3,082 of record JAUELE010224671.1, on the reverse strand, counting down.
CAGACTATTGCTGTGTTTGCTGCAAAACAAAATAGCTTATTCAGTCTTCGGGGTCAATATAGATGGTATACGATGCCTGTTGGACTACGTAGTATATATTTGCTTGAACAGCATGTGAACATCAATACTGATACGCGTTAGGCTTCTGTCCAGTTGCCTAGGGCATTGTTTCTTCTCTGAAAACAGTATCTCAAGTACGTGTACTGTTTTTTCATGATACATCATGCTGTTTCGTTTAACATGCTGATACTGGTCTGCAAACATCTTGTACAATAGGTGACGCGTTTTTATGAGGATGTTTTTATTTGTTAGTCTGTGTAAATGAAAACCAATCCCCGCTGGATAGTGAAGCAGAAACCGCAAGAAAAGAATACACAAGAAAATTTCAGTTTTGACTTAACGACAACTTCATTTCCATTTTTGCACTTACTAATTGTCTATCCACAATAAAACTTCACGATCTCCATTCAAAGTTATGCATTCCAGTGGTTAACTGAAGTGAGTTGTTGCACCAGGATCAAAGCTGTAAATCACTTTCCAGTTTCCGTTTGCGATGTCACCTGATTGCATTGAAAACAGAAGCATTGATCAATCTATTGCGCTTGTGAATGTGTTTGTTTATGCTAAATTAGTGTATACAACATTTGATGTATTTCCCGTGAAGTTAATGTTAGGGCATGTACAATACATATTACTGTTTGCATGGGAAAAGCTGAGGATATTACGAACACCGAGAATAACACATCTTCTTAAATCTGTGTTGACAAGGCGACAGAATCCCATTTCGATGGCAAATATCATAGCTTGGTAGGAAAATACGTAAATTCAAGAATAGGAATTAGACTGTGAACGAAATGTTCTAATGTTTCCATGAGTCCTTTGTGAGCCCATTTCACAGGGTACATTTCTGAAAAACTAAAACCAAATTGTACAACACAAGGCCGCCAGGGCAGTTACACAAGAGTCAAAAGAGAACACTTTTCCTAGCATGGATGGTATTGGTATCGCCTGAAATTTCAAACGCATAGGCGTATCGGCACCATCGGGCTTTGGGGAGGGGGGAGGGGGGTGGCAGTGTCCGAAAATATTACCCCAAAACCAAAACCAAAAGCAAATGAAGCAAACAAAACATGTTCACTTAGCTGTTTCCTGAATCCTAGGGGTTGTTGCCCGAACCTGGGGTGGCGTCACGGTGAGGGTCAAATGCTACACCCCTCCTCCACCTCTCCGGCAGATTGCTGGTTTGATCAAACATGAACTAGCTGTAGGCAACTTACTTCTTCTCAGCTCGGGAACTCCTTTTGATTAAATGGCGAAGTCCAAACTTTGAAAAGAACCTCCAATGTTTGCGACTCGATTCGTCATTAAAAAGGTAAATTGTTTGTTTGAAAAAACACAGTTGCTTAAACGAGGTCATCTTGCAGACTTTGGTGTCTCTCTAGATTTGATCGATAAAAATACATTGATAGCGTCTTTCATGTTCCTCTTTGCCGTCATAGTTTTTTTTGATTTGTTGAGGATATAGTGCGTGGGCGATCTGCTACGAAGAGGCACACGAACTTTACTATTTCTTTGGATTTTAATCCCCTCAACATTTTTCCCGAAAATGTACTCGAAAGGACAAAGAATCCTTGGTGGCTACGCTAGTTGGTTTGTGCTGATCATGAGTTGCCCAGTGTCAGATCTGTTTATGTACTTAATTAGACTGTCGTTGCTCCCTTTCCGGTCTGAGATCAGGAACAAGATCTGACCTTCTGTGAATATTTATAGAGTATGGTTTCTGTCTCTTAAATGACGTAAACATACCTGTATACCCGGGCGGGGGGTAGCGTTTTCTTACGGTGAGGGCTGACCAAATTTTGGTGTCGAAGGTTTTCTTTTGCTTTTTGAACAAAACACCTGGTGACGCCGGCTCCCTGGCGCCTGGTTCCGCCTCCACCCCACCCCCTCAATTAAGTTGAAGAAAATCGAAATCGATAAATTTTGCAGATAAACACCTATACTACGCATGGATACGTTGATTCTGCGGCATTCATAAATTATAGGCTAGACGTTTTACCCGCAAACTGCATCGATTTCAATTATCAATGACATTTAAGTTAGCAAACTCTAGAATTCCACTCTAATCGAAATCGATGAAATCTCTATGAAATCGTTTATTGGGAAGGGGGGAGGGGCTGAAAGTGTCCAAGGCCGTACATGAGATTTAGACAGCAGATTGTATTTCACTATCCTATTCATTTCGCCATGATAAACAGCGTCTGTATGGACGTATTAAGCCGAGGACACACGCAGCAACTCATGTCTGACGATTCAAGTCGTATTTGACACGAAAAGTGTCGGCCGACACACCCGTCACGCGCATCGAACGATTTTGGCGCGCTGAGTCATGTGGCCATGGAAACGCATTCAACAATATTATTTTCAAAACAAAGCACATGAGACCCAATATTGAACGATGTTAATAAAGAAAAGGATAATAGTTTTGGTCTGGGTGTTAAAAAGGAGGAAGGCACAACGGAACTGACGTAGCAGGCAACTTTGGTCTCATCCCTGGTTATTGAAAAAGCGGAGTTTAGGCGCGTATATTACCATTACCGAGGAATTGAAAAACCAGATCTTCGAATCCTTACTCTTCACATCTGATATACATGGGTGTTTCTGAAACAATTCAATAAATTTAGTCCCCTGTTCTCTTTGGCTCGATTCATTCGTGAATGCCATATTATGTGTAGATCTACTTGTAGGATAGAGAAAGAGAGAGACTGACAGCGTCATGTGACCAATACCTATTCACTGATTGGTTGTTTCAAGCGTCAAACCAGTGGACGTTTCAGCCGGAGCTGTCACGCGAGAGGCAAAAGGCGACGTAAAATAAGCTGACTTTTAACTGAGGCTTAAGTCGATTTCGTCGCCGATATAGCCTCCTTTCAGGAGGCAAAAGGCGACGTAAAATAAGCTGACTTTTAAAAGGCTTAAGTCGACGTAAAATAAGCTGACTTTTAACTCGAGGCTTAAGTCGCGAGGCTTTCAGGAGGCCAAAGGCGACGTAAAATAAGCTGACTTTTAACGAGGCTGAAGT
>JAUELE010224670.1:0-21513 GCA_031471655.1 Diodora aspera | reverse complement strand
ATCTAGATATATACGTATAATAAGTATTGTTGTCCATAAGATACCTGGATAGATACGTATAGGAAGTATGGTTGTCCGCAAGATACCTGGATATATACGTATAAGAAGTATTGTTGTCCGTAAGTGACCTGGATAGATACTTATTGGGATTATTGTTGTCCGTAAGATATCTAGATATATACGTATAATAAGTATTGTTGTCCATAAGATACCTGGATAGATACGTATAGGAAGTATGGTTGTCCACAAGATACCTGGATATATACGTATTAGAAGAATTGTAAAAGGGGCGGGAGGCACTGAAACAAGCACCTCTTGTTGATATTCAATTCATCAATTAAAAAATCATGGTTTACTCCTCCCCCCCGTATGCGTGTTACCTTATTAGGCAGTGTTAACGTTGTTTGAAGTTCCAGATGGAAGTGTATCCGATCAAAGTACCAATACAGAAGAATGCTCATAAAATCACATGAACATCTGGTTAGATGATGGCGGTCTTGCGTGATGTTGCCATATTAAGTCTTGATCAATTGGGAAGGATGCTTTTAAAGCACATTTAAAGTAATTACAAAGTATTTTAAATATTATAGTACCCCTGGTTTGATTCACGGGAATGGCGCCCTGATTTATGTTTTGATAACGTTACGAGAGCGATAAATCCGAAGTGGGTTTGACAAAAACATGTGAAAGCATTTTGATCAGACCGAGACCTCAATTCCTCTGAACGTTTATGACCAGGATGACCTTGGATGATGTGTAGCTGAGGAAAATAGTGTATCTTAAAGCATATAGCTTCAGTCCGAATTTTGACAGCTTTACTGGGCGACGATTTGATTTTATAGTAGCAGTGGTGGGAGAGGGAGAGAAAGATTTTGCACTTGCAAACTATTGGGAAAGTAAATAAATTGCACTGGAGTAAAAAATAAACAGAGTGCAGAGATAAATGTATTTTTGTTCGTCAATTAATGATTATGAAAATATGATTCAGCGCACTCGGGTGCACAAATCCAAGTTAATCTCTCCCTTTTAACTACATTTTATGTTCCTGTAATTTTATATATTTGTCGGAAATTCAATTAAAAACTTGTCTTTTGCCACGAGAGAAAATAGGTTGCAAGAGCCCAGACCCCGATCTCTTAATAATCAAATGGTCGCTTCCTTAAGAACATGAATACAGTACATGCATATGAAAGTATGGAACATTGTAAGCAAACACAGTCTATGACAATTATCAGGCAAGAGCTGGTTGAATTTTTTGCAGTCTATTTCTGCTGCAAAGCGTGTTCGATTGCTGGAGGTGGTTTCCTAATTAACTCGCAGAACGGACACCGGGAACTAAGCCTTATGCTTACCTGTCCAACAATTATAGGCTAATATATCGAACCGTGTATAGGAATATTATCTCAGAATCCAATTTAAGTCATATTCCCACGATCTAAGTGACAGGCTAGCGATCATATTGTACACCCTGATTCACTCTCCTCTTTTGCAATGCTCATTATTTTGGCATCCATTGTGAGGGGATATACTGCACTGTCCACCAGGATTAAATCCTGAAATAGTCCAATTACAATGTGTCTTGAATTACCCATAATGAGCGCCCATTTCGTATTATTTACAAGTAACGCAAGCACCATGTACAGCATTATGTGTAGCGGTCAATGATGGTAGAGAGATATTAGGAGTCGCCAAATACTCCCCGGAGACTGCGTCTTAATATAGGCTTATTTCTCTAGTATGGGTTCATGTAGGGTCTAATGCGTCAGATTATGTCGGTAGATAGTTAATATTAAGAGTCAAGTATATAAACAAACTTATATGACTGATGGAAAAGATGCTGACAGAAAGTAAGTTGATGAGCAAACAGCTGATAGGGGAGTTTTAAAGCTAGTTGAATCTCACAGAACCCATAAGGGGACATAAAAAAGTAATAGACTTACAGATTAACCCGGTGAAAACTTTTCATATATTATCATAAGAAAATACTTAAGCTTAATCTCATTGACATCCTATGTATAAAAACTGTGAGGAAGATAATATTATTAAGCATGAGAATAGTTGTAGTGATAAACCCATAAGAATCCAAGGCAAATATCAAATTATATAGGTGATGAAGCCGTTGAAATGGAGCAATACGACATAGATAGAAACAGTGAGAAAACCATTGTAAAGGGACATAAAGAAAGATACACAAAAATATACGATAACTCGGTAAGAAATGTATAAATCCTTCTCACACAGTAAGGAAACATTAAAGATAAAGTGTACAGTGTAAATTACAATTTTCAATGCATAATAACATTCAAACGTGTTTGAAGAATATGTGTTATATTGGCTGATACATATACATGTATGTTTCTCGGAAACGTGCAACTTCACTGGACAAAAACCCAATTTCACTAATGAAAAGATTAGTGCTTTGTTCTTTGAGAATAACTTTGCACAGAGATGAATAAAGAACAGGCACTTAACTGTATTGTATCTTCGTTTTCATTTTACAAGTTTAAAAAATACTTGCTAATGCATTGACAGTAAAGAGAATGTTGGCATCACATTTCATAAAACCAAGATGACTGGTATTTCAGTTATACCATTCTAACATATTCGTCAAACATTTTTGTTACATTAAATACACGTGCATTCGGAATACGCTACAAGATGTTGAGAGACTACTGAATAACATTCACACATACGTTCTATATACAAGAGATATACCTTCAAAATTTGGAAGTGACATGATGTCAATCAAATTACACTCTTTGAAATCCAAGCATTCTTTTGATCAACGATGACATACAAGACGTAAAGGAAAACAATTGAAACCTTTTAGTATAGTTTCTTTAGCATGTCAATATAGGTAGCATGTCAGTCATGTACCCCAAAATGTGGGTGTGTCCGGGGGTGTGGTGGGGTTTGACAGTCAACTTGGGTTAATAATAAGCCTGGTCTGGTCTGATTACTTCCATTTATGTTTGGTACCTAGCCTCATTTGAACATGAACTACTTTGGTAACATATTTCATTCCCGTACCTGTATGGTGGAGAGGTTAGGGTGGGGGGGGGGGTGGAATTGTGTTGGAACCCCATCCCATAAAAGGCATAATAAAAAATAGAATTTGTAAAACTAGGACAAAACGTGTCGCATCAACTGAAACTTGCATGCTTCGCCTCAAATCACGCTTTTCACAAAAGTTGACCAGGATTTTCTCTTGCAAAGGTATTGACCGTGCAGGAGGTCAGCTTTGTATGAGAAAACATGTTAAAGAGGAAATCAAGAAAGAAGTCCATTTTTGAACAAAAGTGAGCTAAACTGCTAAAGATATTCGTCTCCGCCTGAAGCGAGCAATACACCAATTCGATTTGAAAATCAACGTAAGAAGATTCCGGAGAGCAAACGGCCTATAACACCTTTTAATGACCCTCGAGAGAATGGCCGAGATATTACGAGACAATTAAATTAACCAGTGCAAACACGCAGTACAAAGCGAGCGAGTAAGGCAAATATGGCGGACAAATGATACAGGCTGCATGCGTTACGTCTAATATTCTCCCACCGACTAACATTTTGTCGATAATAATGTGTTGACCAAATCGACCACGTAATGGTTAAAATGAATTTGGGATAAAAATAAACAATTAAGAGCGATGTATTACTTGGCATGGAAATTACTGGAGGGGATGTAACAGAATACAGAATTCTGTGAACCTTTTATGCGAAACCCTGGCTCGCTCGTGTAGAAACGTGCATTGCGGTCATGTGATTACGTTTCTGAATCGCTGATCATGCGCAGGATTACTAAGCCCCTTATTACAGTCGGAGCACGGTTCGTTTTAACTGTCATAATCCCGGCTGCTACAAAAATGAAAAAGAACGACCGGAGATGCTGATGCGGAATTGCAAATGTTTGCCATTGTAACAATACGTTGTGTAGCGATGATAGCTGTTTTTAGCCCTCTGATCAATACAGAGTTTAGGTTCGGTAGAGCGGTTGACGTATTGGCAAAATACAGTAATCTGACAAGCAGGGAGCCGTGTGTTAAAGAAAAAACCCTGGTGTCACAAGCAACAAAGTGTACCTATAACGTAGAAAAGAATTAAGTAGAACCGGGTCAAGTTTAGAAGTTCTTATAAAGCATAATTGATTAATTGATTGTGTTTCTTTAGACACTGCCAGTTTCCCTTTCTATGGCCACGTCACAGATACCTTGTAATGTGTCTGTCTTATAAAAAGTAAAAGATCACTTGTTCAGTTTATAGGCATTTGCCTTTGTTCCACGCCATTAGGTATAAGTTAATGTCAGTTCGTTCTTTGATCCCATTTAATGTATTTAAGTGTTTATGTTTGTGTCTCATGTCATAAACACCCTACCGATTTTACGAATTCCAACCCAATGTAAATATACTATACTAAATATTCCCCTTTTAACATGCCTGAGACGTCACTACCCACCACTCACAATGAACTCACTGTTGTTCTCACTGATAAGTGGAACAGAATGACTTAAGCTGATCCCGGAAAACTGATCAGAAGTATGTGTGCATGTCTAACCAACTGGGATGGTTTCATCCGATATCAGTGACTTTGGCTGCAAAATGATTTGACCCCCGACCTCTTAACGACCTAGTGCGCTACCACGTAATTATACCAACCATTCGAAACCAAGAGATCTGATCTCCCAGTCCTCAGCCGACATGACCATATCATTTCCATCTGCCTATACCATACAGATAAGGAGTATCCTCTTCTTATCGTGGTCCAGTGTATTTCAGCGGCGACTTTCCGTTTATGGTGAAATACATGTACAATATGAGGAATGGTATCAGACATATACTGACGTGCAAAAGAAAAACGATACCAAGCGATGTTGAGTTATTTCCCTCTAAGTCATAGTTGATCAAAAGAATGCTTGAATTTCAATGAATGTAATTTGATTGACACTAATGTTATTGATAAAACTTCCTAATCTTGAAGGAGTATCTCTTGCAGATCCAACGTATCTGTGAATTTATTCAGTAGTCTCTCAATATCTGGGTATCGTTTCGTTTGCACGTCAGTATATGTTGTTAGTGTTTAAATCAATATGAACCAGAACGGGGTGGGTCCGAAGACCCGACAGTCCGTGAGTCCCAGTGATTTAACCCTAACCATATATCTTATCCTACCCTTTCCCTAACCCAGCTATAACTCTAACCCTCTATTGAACCCTATGCGTACAGTACAATGTATTGTCGGACTAATGGAAAGATCCCAATCAGAACTATCCCAAACACACGAAACAAGCGCATCTGGTATATAGAGCATACAAAATGAACTGTTAAACCAGATAGAACTAGTAGATCGTTGGATAAAAAGGTAGAAGGGTCGATAATGGACCTGCAAAAGCTTCCTCACATGACAAAAGTGTTAGATACTGTTTCACCACTTACATATCAGATTGCATGTTTGTAGACAGTGGCCTTGGCACAATATCTCAACCATGGCATTGTTTCAGGATGAAGTTAGTTTAGTACGCGCTCTGACCCAGATACCTAATGTTTACCTGACAACTAATAAATACTTTAAAACCGAAGGCACCGGAAGTGTGATGTAAACAATTGATAATTGAATTCCAAATTACTCATCATAAAAGCAGCATTATTTTCAATGATTGTTTAGTGCAGGTTAAAGACACTGTTATGTAAAGAAATAATTATTCTGTTTCAATGGTGAAGTCTGCTGTAAGGACATCTAATAGTTACATTAAAGTACGACAAAGGTTATATTGCTGAGTAACATATGTCCTTTTTCGCAAGATCAGGGAATAACCATTACAATTGAGTTTCTTGGTAATTATATATATATATATATATATACATCATAAACACACATACATGCATTCAGTCATCCGTATCATAAGGAAAGCCTCACTGAAAATATATGGGTAACACGCCTCATTGTTTATATTAACTGAAATATTATGCATTGTCACTAACGCTATTTGATGAACTCAAATAATATTTCGATGTTTGTTTCAGATGGGTATGGAGCCAGAGTCAGCTTCGATAGGTTGGGAGACGCTCCTGGGCGATACACCATCGTGAACTACCAGAGAAACAGAACAACAAGACAGTATGAGTATAGAGAGGTGGGCAAGTGGGCCAGTACCCTGGAAATGGACTTAGACAAAATCATCTGGGCAGGAGGAACCTATGACATTCCAAACTCCAGATGCAGTGAACCTTGCAAAGAGGGTCAGATCAAGAACATGAGACAGGGAGACCAGTGCTGCTGGATATGTACCAACTGTATGGTCTGGGAGTATGTCAAGGATGAGAAGACATGTGAACCATGTGAGATCGGAAAATGGCCCTACCCGAACAAAACTGGCTGCTTTAACTTAGAGATTGAACATATGACTTGGGATACTTTTTTCGCCATCATCCCTATGTGTCTGTCCGGAGTAGGCATCCTGGCCACGGCTTTTACCATCTGCCTTTTCGTAATCTTCAATGACACCCCTGTCGTTATGGCTTCTGGCAGGGAGCTTAGCTACATGTTGCTTTGTGGTTCTTTGTTTTGCTACCTTATGACCTTTGTGCTTCTCGCAAAGCCTTCCCCTGTCATATGCGCCTTCCAAAGATTTGGTGTCGGATTTGGATTTTCTGTTGTATATTCTGCTTTGTTGACTAAAACTAACAGAATCTCAAGGATATTTGAAAGTGCAAGGAAGTCGGCCAAAAGGCCACCCTTTATTAGCCCCAAATCCCAGCTGGTCATAGCTGGTATTCTTGTGGTGATCCAAGTTCTCTTCACATCGGTTTGGCTCCTGCTAGAACTCCCAGGAACCAAGCTGTACTACCCAGACGAACGAAAAGCACAAGTTATAATTAAGTGTAAAAGTGACGATATCTCTTTTCTAGTTTCTCTGGTGTATAATATGCTACTCATCATTATTTGTACAGTATATGCTGTAAAAACAAGGAAGATTCCAGAAAACTTCAACGAATCTAAGTTCATTGGATTTTCTATGTACACAACTTGCATTATATGGCTGGCGTTCGTCCCCATTTACTTCGGAACGCTGAATTCTTTCAGGGTAAGTATATCATTTCTTTTATTATTCTAAAATAGATTTATATTTTCAGAAAATATCTTAAAAATGGGTCTATATCTTATATGTAAAAGTGCTTACCAATGTCCAAACCCATGACAGTCGGAAGACAACGCTGTTTAAGAATCGTATGTATACTCATGTTAATTATTAATGTCATATCAAATAATTTGAAGAAGTGATGAAACACAGGCAATAGTTTCTTAGATACACCAAAAGACTTAGTAAATCAAACAACAATATCAGGCACAATCTACCAATCGTCAAGATCAAAAGGTCCATGAAGTTTCACCATGATAGAACTGCCATAAAACTGTTAAAACGACAATACAGAACTCGTATAGAGGGACACTAATAATGGACATGAGTATATTAACGTGTTTGTTATACATGCAGACGGAGATATAAATGGCGTATACAATTGCCTTTAAGCCAATTAAACAAGGCATATTGAAACGTATATCCTACATGGAAGTCAAGACTTGAAATAAGTTAAAAATACAAACTTTTGAATTAATAACATTTATATAGTTTTGAATTTGTGAAAATGAGTGCAGGCAATGTCCGTCATCGATCCACGTCTTTAATGAATTTACACACTCAGTGTGTAATAAATGTATACCCGATATCCTTGTGTGAGGAGCCGTTTTGACTAATTTCTTTACATTTTAAGTTACGCTAACTTTAAAATATAAAAAACAATGAATTCCTGTTGGCACCGTTGTGGGCCCTTGACATTAATCACGCGTCTTAGTGTCTCTTAGGACCTTTAGGGATCAGTGGCCTTGGTAAAGACTTTGCTGTGTCATGCTGTTTAAACACACCTACAAAAACAAGCTCAACGCGGTTGGAAGCGTTTTATAATATTAAAAGACATCAGATTGGCAGTAAGCTGCAAATGTTCTTCAAGAACTGATGGAGTGTATTGATTTCCTCATAATCACACGTGTGTTCTTGAGAGCAGGTTGAAACAACATTAGCTATGAGATAAGAATTCGATGGCACACTACCATCGAAAAGTGTCTTCGACTTTATTCGTTATTGATGGTGTCTCTTGGGCAAGTGACTTTGCTCGTTGGTTGCCTCAGTTCTTCTAGCTGAAATTGGGTACCAGGATGAACAGTGATAGTAATATTAACACGTAACCTTCTAGCAACTAACAGGCAGCTTGGGTTGTAACTCTCTGCGGAGTTGGGAAATGTTGTGGATCGAACATTGTTCAGGTATAATGGTAGAACATGTATGCACTCGATGCATGGAGTAAGCTTGTTGTAAGTGCGCAGATGTTTCTTTTCTTCTTCTTCTTCTTATTATATTTTTTATAAGCATGGGGCACGGCCGCTGTAATTCGATATAGCCACAATTAGCCTTGTTTCTTTGTCATGAGTAACATTAAATTACATCGTAGTTGAAAGATGATGTACGACAATGTCATGTCATGCTGGGACATATTGATTTCACAGTATGTCCAAATGAGTCTGAGATTAATGTATTCAGTGGCAATGATGTCGTGCAGAGATAGAAAATGGACATTGTTCAATCATTAGTACGGGACTGGAGTTGCAAGCAGAGTAGTTGAATGAAAGTGGGAGATGAGGCAGTGTTGTATTTTTTACATGGCCGATGGAGGGTTCGAAACAGGCATTCCCGGCAAAGGTGTACACATAGGAAGAATGTTATGTGTACTGATTAACCCAGTGAAGCGCTTTCCCAATCCGTTTAGCCAAATGTCAGAAAGGTGCGTTCATATGTTCCTATATGTCATCCGTCGTCACAATTCCCCCTCCCCCTGCAATATCTTCCGTGGTGCCCCCTCTTGTTTGAGAAACCTTTGATTAACCCTTATGGCAAGGATCATATCGATGCAGAAACTCGTACTCAGAAAGCCAGTTCGGAAATAAGAGACCACTCGAATAAATTGGCATATACGCTAACCTCGGTTCTTATTTTTGTGTTAACCACTTGCATATATTGTTGAAGAGAGCAAACAGGCTGTATATGACTGTCATTCTGTAGATAAGACCTTGTCTTCTGACAGGGTATCTTGGGAACTGTATCAGGGGTACAAAGTTTCTTTTGCCCCATTAGTCATCCAGTATGTATTCCATGGGTCCCGGGACCCCTTGTGAACCCCCGGGCCCAGAAACGATGTATCCCCTGCGCCCCGACCCCCTCCACACACTTGGAGATCTTGATTTCTGAGCATCAATACCATAATATTGCTTTGGAAGGTGAGCTTTTTGAGTTAATATAAGTAAATAATATTAGGAAACTTCCCTGGTTTATGTAATGAGTGAAGTATGAGAAATCGTCAATGAAATATGATCCTAGTGTGTCATGCAATTAGTTTAATGATAACATCTGCAAAGCTAAAGCTTGTTTGGCTGGCAGAACTACAAAACTGCTTCAGTTATTAGTGGTTGAAGAAATTACATTAATATTTCAAATTAGTGTTTTGTGTGCATTAATATGATTTCTATGTCCAAGCCTCAAGCAGCCCATGATAGTAAAGCTTACCCTACTCATAGCAGGCCAAACGAGGAAACTGAAGTTCATTTTGGAAACCCAACCCTTGGCAAACGTCATGACGACATAATGATCTATATCGAACAATCCATAATACATTTCGCCTTCCGCATCTGGGTCAGGCCTGAAATGTCTCATCTTCCGAGTGAGATTCCTAGTTCAACAAAAAATATGTTTAATTATCTAATGGAATCTTTGGCCGTGGGGTTTCGTATTCCGAGATCTTATGTCCTCCCGGTCTGATAATAGCTGCATGTTTTTATCTTTATTGGAAAACACACCAATAATCCGGGCTGAAGCGCCATCAGATTTCAGGGCATGTGTTAGCCGTCCCATTTTCACAAGCGCACCAATAATGGGATCGTTGCGTGCGGTTTGATACCATCTTGCTACCATTTCATGGTTCAAGGGCTCCAATATTATGATGGTATTTATGGGATCGGAACATTTTAAGGAGGTTAAATGCATTTACGGTCTTTTTAGTATCAGTTTAGAAGGTTTTAGGTTTTTCTAGAATGATCGATGTGCGACAGAACATTTTATTTTTCGTCAAATTGAAAGGGTAAAAATATAGTTTAGTTTATAACTAATTGCGAAGTTCTCAAACTGTTTTTGATCTGTCTATTTTCCAATCTTTAATTTTGAGATGTTTTAAACACGATAAGGAGAAGTGAAAAATCACGGTCTTCCGTGTAGTCAGCTGGCACTGGTCTACCTGAACGCATATATGAATAATGAACAATCCAGAACATTGGTCAACTCCCTGGGGAGTATACAACCAAAGTTCCTGGCGCTGTAAAATGAAGCACAGAGAGATATTTCCGAATAGTATTGAAGTATGAGTAATTCACTTCTATTTTGTTTTTCATTTATTAATCTTTCAGCTATGTGGCAACGAGCTTTGCTGTCCTTTTGAACAAGATAAGCCCTTGTTTGTCCCTGTCCCACATTGTAAATATTAGTAAGTGCCAGTGCTGAAGTCTTAAGATCGTTTGAATTGTGTTAACTAACATCACCCCCTTCCCTCGCCTTTCTGCCGATCTTAAGCACTTTTCTAATATTCTAAGATAGTTCTAGTACGTTTTGTGGATTTATTATGTTAACATCTGTGGGGATGGCTAAGAGTTAAGCTTTCTTTAGTTCGTTTCCAGGAACGGGGTCTCTGTTCACATCAAACACAACCATAGCTTACGAATGAATGAAAAGTCCACCTGATTAAAATGTGACGTTTGAAAGTCCAGTCAAACATTCCGCAGTATTGTGACTGTTTAGCCACCAACAACGTGACCCGAGACATTGTCTAGGGAGCCATCTTTCGCTTTGATTTCCAACTTCAAAGAGTATCTGACTGAGTACCCCTGTTGGGTCAAGTTAGAGTAAATTTGACTAGTGCCGGACCCGATAACGTGACAGCGCGCAGTCAGCTTGCCCTGTATTGACTGCAAAACTGGATATCAATATTTAATGAAAAACCTCTAATGACCAGGGTGATTAGAAAATAACATTAGCGCTTGGGAACCGATCTGGAAAATGTGGTTATTGTTTCAGTGCGGTAAGGGCAAACACAAAGACCCAAACATCAGATATGAATAACTTGAAATTAAATCGTTTTTTTTTTGGAAAAAGGCAGATTTGAGGGATGACATTTAACATTTGCAGTTTAATAATGACTTTTTTTGTTCAAAGTCAATGACGTGTAGAAGATCATTTGTGATTGGATGTACAATGGAAATACAGAAAACAATATAGTTGCTAAAAGTACTTCCACAAGGTGCAACTAGTCAATGGAATGCATCGATAGCATCTCGAAAAGTACGAACCGCCTTATTAGGTCGAATTCGTAAGTAACGTTAAGTCGAACTCGACAAGCCGTAGTGTATAAAAAACGCCCAATACCCAGCAACAGCTTGTGCCAGCGATGAATTCTTTTTTTTTTTTAACAAAACAGTATGTGGTTACCGTTTTCCCTTGACAAAGGATTTGAGGTGGCAATCGTCTTAAGTTCCAATCTAATATATATGCATTAAATTGCAATGTAGAAGTGGAGGCCGTGCATCAATAACGTGACGCTCCAGAAGCTTACTGACGTCAGTCTTTAACGTCAACGTCAATGCAATAGGGCTTCCGCAGTGCGTATTGATTGGGCGCGATAGGTATAGCAGATGATCGGAAATACTTCATTTCATTTCCATCCCTCCGAGTCTATCAATCACGGGAGATGTTTCTGGATGTATTCATTTTTATATATTTGCTTTACTATACATTTATCAAATGTTACACAAAAGCGTCGCCTGGCGGCGGTTTCCATTACGCAGCGCGTATAACCTCCTGGCCTTCTAGGCGTGATGTATGTAACGACAATGACTCCGGTGATGGTGTGATTCCACCGACAACGCTATCGGATTCCTCCTATTGACGCTGGTAAACTGTCGCTGGTTGTGCAAAGTCCGTCCATTTTCATTCCGATTCCCTTTGATAAGAAGTGAAACAACTCGTTTTAGTTGTTTGAAGACGAATCAATAGGCACAGTGTCTCGCTTCCAGTAGGACATGCCTTTGCATACACCAGCGTCCATTTGGTTTAAGCCTTAACCACTTCATCTTGTTCCTCTGTAGCGACATTAATCGAGTGGTGTTCGGGCTTTGTGAGGAGAGCTGTTACAGTTCCGTCCCTTTGCTGCCAACACGTTATTTGGTTTGCTGCTACACTTCCGTGCGTGTCAAGCGACCAAGCTTACTGCTTACCGTAGCTGTGGCTCAGATGGACATAATCTCTGTCGGGTTTTCATATTCCGAGTAATTATTATCATTACGAATGTTCATTTCCGTTTCTAGCTGGAAATATCGAACATTCTGCAAATGTATAAGGGAATTAAGTTTTACAAAATATATATGGATACAGGTTTAATTAGTTCTGACCATTGTGGTCACACCAAACGTTTTCGAATGTAATGTATCCTAACTCTCACTTCAAATCATTATGAAGGGAGTATTTTCTTTTCTTAGGTAGACATGGCTATATACATGTATATGCAAATATATATACAAAGATTTTAATTGTATGAAATGCATAATAGTATGGTTAGTTTTGTCATCATGTCAGGACCCTTTGCTAAAATAAAACGTTTATGTAATATGTCCTTACATTTACAGAAAAGTAATATATTGGACAGGGAAGAACAAGGGGTTATATTGTTCAAAATGACAATAAAGCTCCTTGTCATACAGCTGAAAGATTAATGACAGAATGCAGAATGTATGTAAGCACGTTTACATGTTAATGTATCGTAAATAAGGTTTACGAAATTGCACATAACTAATTGGTTGTAAGATCAAAAAAGAACACTAACAGAAACTAAATATTGTACGAGTATGTCCGAAATCATTAGGTCTCAGTTTTGTTTGGCACCCTGCATCCTGTTCACCATATACCAGAATGTCTGAGGTGCATTATAAATAATATGAATACCATGTGTGATCCCAATCCCCCCTCCTCCGAAACCCTAAATCTCCCCCAGTTTCAGAGCCCTTGTCCTAAATGGACCGAAGGATACTCGAGTGTTGATTAAATGGAGATCTGTAAATCGGAACCGTTGTTGATAGAACTGCAGATGTCTGGGTATTGATTTAATTTTCGCTTCTGTATTAAAACTGTCAAAAGTTTTAGGATAAGCCGTCTCTCCTTGCTGTCTCCTCCCTGAAATATCGAGTCGTAAATGGGTTCGTGGGATGACGTAAATGTAGACGCTTTTAACATAGGAGCTTTGGCAGTATCGCGGTTACAATACCAGAGGCCATATTTCAAATGGAATATTTGTGTCTCCGATTCTAAGAGAATGGCTGAAATCCGTGTTATCTTCTCAATGCGATTACCCAGTCTGAAAATGTTTGACTTCATTAGGCTATGTGATAAAATGCCATTTAATGATCCACTTCCATAGAAGCAGACTGACTCAAATTGCATTGACCATGTCCAGCAATGGTGGTCATTACGACGTATCCCAGGTGGCCCCGGGGCCTCAGAAATTGATCCACGGATTCCTACTCCTGATTGGAGAAATCCTGCCCCAAGCTATTCCTCGTCTTCGATTTGTGTGGGACCAGAATATTCTCAAGTAGTGAAAGGAATGAGGGTTGGTGCTCTCAGATTTGTTTCTGTGATATTATACTTCTTACTTTGATCAATACAAACAACTCCAACTGAGTGCTTCTGCCAGACCCTAGGGTTACATCCATTCTCTCGCTCTAGACCACCATTCAAGTAGGGCTGGTGTAACACTCCGCTCTGGTTTCATATAGGCAGAGGAAATTTGAATGCATGGTTTGCCTTGAAGCACCCATTGCGTATTGTCAACGAGATCGTAGTTCAAAGGCTGGTGGCGCCCAAGCCATCATTAAGAACTCTATTAATATAATTCTGCCATTAAACTTTCAATAGCAGATCGAACAGTAACCTTTAGGAACGTTTGGCGTGTTTTGGTACCAAACCGGAGGGTCAGGGCGAAGATGGACATGTTTTGATCTTCTTGAAGACTGATTCATTGAGCTTCACGCTATTGATAGAAGACTGCAAGAACTGTTGCTCTAGATCTCTTGAACACGATTATTGCAAATGTCAAAATGCATATTTGTGAAGAAGAAAGACTAAAGACATAGCTCAAAAGTTTGAACAGGTCCTTTATTGTTACTGTTAGAAAAGCAGAATTGAAGAGAATAACAATTTCCTTGTTGCTGTTCATTATACTACAAAGGATGTAATCGTTTATGCCATCGCTGTAGAATTAATGTAAAATCTAATCCACCAGTAATGCGATACTGTTGTTCTTGCCATGGAATAAAAAAACATAGTTTATGATGTGGAAAATTTGAAAGAGAACGATTATATGTTACGTGACTGACTGCCGTATCTCTATGCTACGTATGATTCAGTGTCGAGTCAAAACATTCCACAATGTCTTCTATTATATTTTCAGATACAGATTACGACGCTGTGCGTGTCTATCTCACTAAGTGCTACTGTGGCCCTGCTTTGTCTGTTTCTGCCAAAGGTGTACATCATCGTCTTCCAGCCACAGAAGAATGTCCGCAAGCTCACCATGAACTCAGCCAGCTACAAGATGGCGCCAACAGGCTCCACGGGAACATCCAATAACTATGGTGTGTTACACACATTATGAGGTCTTCCTCACCTGCCTACCTAACTACCTACCAAGCCACGTTGGTTTATGGCTGAACAATTGCCATTGCAGCGTAACACATCATTTCAGCTCAGCTCCTTCTCGTTGTTCGGCTCTGCCGATGATCAATTTACTTTCGGCTGAGTTTTGATGTCCTCATGGCCGGAAATTGCTGACAATACATTAACTCCGATATCCCTCGATCAGTTTCCCAAGCAATTGTTTTTTTTAGATACTCTTTATCTGGCTGTACTGCGTCAGGTTATTGCCGAGAGTACCCTGTGACGTAGAGTGTTACTTAGCCAAATCAACGTTTCCCGCAATTCGCCAGTCTGTAGTTCTGTTATATGAACAGTCTGTACTTCCAGACTGTCGGCTATGTAGTAATCTCAGTTGCTAAACTTGGTTTTTAGTGAAGTCGTGGTTGCTGAGTGGTCTACATCGCCTTCTTTAGTGCTGGTGATGGGTGTTGACCCTGAGGGCGCTGGTTCGAACCACGGACGGGACTCAAGCATAACAGTAGCAGAATAGTTACTTTTCAAGGACCTGTAATCCCAAGTAAAACCAATGATGTTGTATTTGACCATTTCCTAAACTGTCATCGGATATTTCATAGTTCTGTTATATGAAGAACGGTATCGTCAAGAGACTTTCCTAAATGCTACAAATTCACAATCCGTATTCCAACCCAAAGAAGAGAACTGATTTTCAAATTGCCCAAATAATTCTGGCATGTTTGTTCACTTTGCCTCTTCTTAAATAACTTGGGGCAGATGACCAAATGCCATTTTTTCATGACAGATAGGCCTAAAGTAAACGTCCTTCTGACATCACCTGTTTGATTTTGCCAGAGCAAATTACTCTTAAATCCGTCATCCAAAATAAAAACTCCAAGTGGCTTGTTCATTTAATTACAAAAGCTCGGCATTTGTTGTGACGAACTGGCAGAATTGTTGAAACTGCTGAACATCTTCAAGTCGGAAGAAAATCAATCCAGTATCTAATTCAAACTCAAATCGCAGCTTTTTAAAAATGTTATCGATTTCTCAAAGAGAGCAAAAATTTCTCGCTAGGAAATAGTATTTTGAAGAACACAAGTCTAATCTTAATGTATGAAAATTGAGTGTGACAACTTTGTCCAAGAAATTGATACGGGGTGAATGAGGCCACTGTCTCGGTAGAATAAAACACGATTGACTGACTTCTTCTTGTACTTCAAGGAATGTTCTGCCGTTATTGATTTGGATGAATTGCTTCAAGGTTCTCCTCAAAATGGAAAGGAGTCTAGTTTCGAGGTTTTAGTCTCGAGGTACGAGAGATGGTGTCAAATTTAAATGCGTCAAATCGTCTTAGTTCTAAGCCACCACCAATTTATTTTGTGGTTTCCTCACACACGGTGAATTAGCACACTCCGCCATAACACAAGACGTTCTTGAAAGCGCAGAGAGTCACATAAAAAAGCAGTGTTCATACACTAACAGAAATAATTGATGGCATACAAAGACTGCTTCTAACACAGTTAATGCCAAAAATGGGATTCCTGACTTCACCATTACCAGTTAAGATTAGTATAAAAATCTTTTTGATTTTTTTTTGTCCCAAGTGATTTTAGGGGGAAATGTTGCCACGTGCTTTCCTACATTATGTTATGTTAAATGTTTTGATTTTTTATCAGGGCGGGGGTGAGGCAAATCAATGTTTCGAACCATTCACGAGGGGCAATAAATATTTCGACAGCAATACATTAATTATTGTGAAATTCGGTTACAGATGATGGAGGGGGCGAAACCATTTTTGGGAGGTCCAAACTCCTCCACAGCATTAAAACCCCTGAAATGTAATGCATTTACTAATGTCTATATAGATAGTGACTTCCATGATCCAAAGCACTAGGGTAAACATGCCGATTCGTCCGGAGCACAAGGCATGTCCAGAATCAGACTTACTTATGACAAAAGGGTTTGCTAGACTTTTTTCCAGTACCTTACATTTAATTATGCCACTGATAGAAAAGCACGTATTGTATTTCGTGCCAAGTGTGTTGAGGTCACCAATTATATTATGAACATAATGCGGCGATGCAAAGACCTAACGGTGTGCCAATGGCAGCATTTCACAAAAACTTGGGTTTCCCAGGCCACTGTGAACTCGTCAAGCACGTCTCTTTGGCACTCTTTCATCATCACGTTCAAAGAACTTAATAGTTGATAATTATATGGCTGGTTACTATAATTTGTGCCTGGCTGATATAAACAGTTTGAGGTGCTGTGATATTTTGGACTGTTTGCTTGCATAAAAGCTAATTGGTTAACCACATTACTCAACACTGGTGTCTTTCATGATTTAAGTAATGAGACTATTCGTAACATTTATCTAGATCAAAACAAACATTAGTTTGATCCATTTGAACATTTGCTCAAATCACCATTAGTGAGAGTGATAAGAGGATCACTTAACCGACTCGTTTAGGGAAGTCAGATGTAGGGGTGTCTGCAATCGTGAAGTATTTAACCCTAAATAAAACTCATAGACCTTAAGAGAAAATCGTTCGTTTAAACATAATCACCCTAACTAATGTAGAGTAAGTTGGTATTTATACTAAAGTAAAGCTTTATAAAGTTATTGAGAAAGAGATGGTTGAAATAATGATATGTTGGTGCAACCAGAATGTCCTTGAGTTACTCTCCTCACGTTCGAGTAATCTCTAGGACATGAAAGAGCGGATGACTTTAAAGATATGCTACAGGATGCATGTTTATGAACTAATATCATTAAGATACGTGATTATCACAAACGTGAGTTCATTAATATATTAAAAGTAATTACAAGTATTTGCAAATATTCAGTAATATTTATTTCCCTCAAAAGAGCTTGCGATTTTTTGGCGGTGTTTTAGTGTGATAACCGTAATGTTAATGACAGGAGGTCACTCTCGGACACTTTTGAGTTTTTAAATTATCCCTTAAAGGCAGAAATTCTTTCATGTCCCAGATGTTACTATGCAAGGGCGAGTAACTCAGTGATGGTTCCGGTTGATTTGGTCATTTCTGACAAAACTTTGCTTCATCCGACTAGAATACTGAAAGCGCTTTTCATTAAATTTGATTTGAGGGCAAAGGTCAAATATGCAAAGGTCGTATACACTGCAAAACATACATTATTAAACACATGATGTATGTTAATATCCAAACAGGGTATTTGTGTACGCCCAGAAGGTCTACGTAATAATTAATCCTAAGAATTGTTGAAAACAAAACTTGCACAAAACTTCAAAGTGTAACAACTTTTGTATCGATTTCCTGGAACTAAAGTCTGTGTAACATTAAGAAAACCCTGCGTTCAGCACATTTGGTAAGTTGTCTTAAGTTGTAACGTTTCTTCTGTGATTGACATTTGTAGGTCATTAATGTTTAATAGTAGAGACTTCTATTCGCGATTGTAAATACTTTAGATACTTCGTAACTCAATAATTGTTGTAAAAAGACCCTCGAAATTAGAATTGCTTGGCATAGGAGATTATCACAAGTCAAATGACGTCAAAAGCTCTGCTCGGTGCGGGAGAGAGGTGGTGTAGATTGCCAGGTCACGTGACTTTCTCTACAGTCAGGAGAATTTGAAATAGGCTATTAATGACATTACATGTCCTGGATACTATTAACGTGATTGAATATTCGTGACAGTTGATATTTGGTGTCAGAAGTGGGAAATATGGTTAACTTGCACATTCCTTTAATCAAAAGTTGAGACAGAGGATTGTATAGAGTTTTATAGAAATGAAAACCAGGTGTAGGTATTTTACTGTTGCCATGCATGGAGGTCTAGGTCAGATTGTTTTGTTGGTAGATCTAATTAACCCACAGAGTTAAAATCATTAAGATAGAGTGGTATAAGCTGCCTTTCTGTCACCTCTTCTTCAGTCACAAGAATGTCAATGTGAAACCAGACCAGTTGCTGTAAGCACCTAGACATGTGAAATATTGCCGCAGCAACCAATTCTGACGTTCAGCACATGATCAATTGGCCTACCGTCTCGGTGACAGAAACTCACTTTCTGTCGGGAATCACTCTATTATTGCGTCTGACCAGAGGCAAGGGACACCACAGACCTCTGTTAATTACCCTCGTGATCCCAAATATTCATGTATTTGGTGTTATTACTGTTATTCAAATACTTCCGATGACAGTTTCCAGGGACACTGTTCTAACACGTGTGGCTATTTGTTCTCGACCCTCACTGTTTTTCTTTCATTTACAGCCCCTTCGTCCGAACATATTCGATTGAACGTACAGCAACGCTTCGGCGCCGGGACCACGACGGAAACGGAAACTGACAGAGATAGTCTTGCCTCGCTTTGAATCAAAATACGTACCGGACCAAATGTTTTCCTTCAATCTGATTGGTTGATGAAAGCGAGCTGGTAGAAATGTGCAAACAAAGTGCCAATGTGATGAGTGTGTTGAAAGAGGATAAGGACGTGTCAAATGTGGCGAAATATGAGAATATGCGCTCATCCACATTAAGACTGTAGTGTAGTGAAGCAATAAATATCGAAATGCTTGAAATCATTTTGTAAAACATTTGCTGCCGCCACGTTTTATTTCCAAACACGCATACATTATGATATATTTTTTTTAATATGTTTTGACTTCTTCTTTTTGGTCACCTTTCTTTGTGACCCCTTCCAGAAAACTGACCAAGATGACCAGTCATTACATAATAGTATTTTCATATTGTTTCTCGTCGAACTCTTAAATACATATTTTATTATGAATTGAAACGTAAGTGCACAAAGGTTGTTAAACTACAGTATACATGTAAAAATGTAACATAGTTGTAAATATACGTGTGATTATTGTACATAGTCTTAACTGTGTCCATTCATATTGTGATGTTTTGGTCACCACTTGGCATGTGTATATACGTTTTATTACTGTGAGATTCATTTGTAGAGAGATGTACAAACGTAGTTACGAAATCTATGAAATACTCCATTTAAACTGTTTGACAATGAAGTCATGTGACCGCGAGTTGTTCAATGTTTATGTGATAAAACTCCTCTGTTGTTTCGGTACAGTTGATGTTAGTTTTATATAAACCAAAAAACTCGCTTTTGTGCAATAACATAGATGTTATGAATAAACCTGAGCTGCGTGTATACATACGCTGTAATCAAGTAGTTCCCTGGTTTCATACGCAGCGGAATCCGACTTACCACCGATTCCACAAGACAACTTTACACCAAGCAGGATCAGATCATCCAGACAACCATTCCTCGACAAAGTAGTCCCCGAGGATCCCCAGTGCTGCGACCGAGTGACACGGTGCTAACAACTTAAAGAAATCTACATCCGGAATACGAACTGTCATATTACTGTCATTTTGTTCCATATATTAATAAGAGTAAACAAAGGGAACTGATAGACGTTTGCTTGCTTATTTTAAAGATTGGAAATAATCTGTGTCCAATGGTATGTACATTGAATGTTTCAACATAGACAGAGGTTACCCTATGGACAAAATGGCAGGAGACCTTCGAATTCAGTTTGCCAGCTGAATATATTACGACAAGAACAATAAAACACTGGTTCTATGACACTATTGTAAGCAATATTTGCGCGTTATATTGCGACGTTGAGTACCAGATCTACAGTAGGCATGTCATGAAAATTGTAGACAGTATATAGAAAATCGTCGAAACCCATGGTCGGCTGCGCTTCTCTTACCTCTAGTGGGACATGACATCCAAATTCGCGCTGAACTAATTAATATGCATGATCTTATGTGATGTGTCGATAGCCCCAGTTCAATTCGGCATTAAACATTGAAAGAGTATTGCCTGTGCTCATGAAAACATACTTGCTATGTTGCTCTCCACTACGAAATCGCTGATTTCGTGATCGTTCCTATAAGTATCCTCTGGGGCAGTAGGACTATGCGTTTAAATGTTTGTCTTTCACGCTGACCGATTACTGAGAGTGCATGAGGAGCGCGATCCACCCTGGGTTTCCGACTGTGATAGAAAGTGTGTAGAAACTATACTACTCAAAAGAAGGTTAGGATCAAACATGGTAATAACACTATATTTTGTTACAACATATTGGCACACGTGTCACGTGCCAGTGTGTGCATATTTAAAGTGACCATCATGAATAACACATGCAAATGCTGTGCAAACATATCATGAATTTAAGATTTCACACGAAGCAAAGTTTTCTCAAATTCAATAAACTTCATCATTAAATGTGTTATCTTTGAGGTGATCAGTAAATTTTCACTAGTAGCAATATACATGTAGATGGAAATCTTTTTTCTAAAGATATGCTCATATGGCTGGTTTCGGCAAACCTTCGAAAAGCCAAATCAGTATATATCGTTTTTTGCTTATTATCAGGTATGATCCTTAACTTCTTTTGAGTATAATATTTTACAAATGGGCCCTGACAAGTAGAAACTATGTTTAGCATTCACTTTCTGCGTGATTGATGACTGAAAAGCAAATAAAAGTGAATTTTCGCGTGAATGTGTCCATGACGTCAAACCTCTTCTTACCTTTGACAAACCAATTGGCAACGAGCGGCATATTACTGAAAGAAAATTTGCATTCGGCATTAGACAAAGTCTGTTTCAGAGGGAAGGTGGATCGACAGGTTCATCAATACAACATCGAAGTTAAAAGTTCAATAGGTGTGTGTGGGGGGGGGGGGGGGTGGCCCATGGTT
>JAUELE010224659.1:0-12587 GCA_031471655.1 Diodora aspera | reverse complement strand
CCCCCCCCCCCCCCCCCCCCCCTTGTTTTTAAAAAATACTGGATCTGCCCATAGCTAATTTAGGATCAAATACAGATTGAATTTCAGCAGGGACCACATACAATCTCGGATTTCAGACGAAAAAATGCAAAGATACGTTTCAATAAATGCATAAAATACAGTAAGATACAGTAAATGCATAATAAATTTCAAAGACTGAACTCAGTCTAGAAACAGCTCCACCAGCGGTTAGGATGTTGTTGTTTATTAGCGGTCATTAACTTCAGGTGGGCTGTGCTCTCTGAGATATTTGTACAGCTCTGATATGATAGAGTCCAAAGGAAGTGTCCATATGTTCTTAAGCATGAGCGACTACCTGGTCTGAAAAGAAGTCATTGTCCAGTGTTCATTGTAATAGTCGAGAGTATTTCCCTAAAACATGCTTACACTTTGTAGGAGTAGCAGCATCTGGAGGTAATGGGATTTAATATAACACACGGTATTGATTTTTGTGACCTGGATTTTGAAACATATGTTTTTACTGGACCTGGATCGATTTGGTGTCTGTGAACAGCTTTGTGGCACTATTCTGGATGAAGTTTAATTTTTTGTAACCATTTTTCTTTGGGTTTTTAAATGAGGAACCTGTTGTATTGTCAACTGAGGAAGAAATGTTAAGTTTTTGAAATAATTTGAATTTTATTTTGTGTTTGTAGGAGGTATTGTGCCATAAATATGGATAACATTTAAAACCTTTATAATTCTTTCTTCAGTTTCTTCCAAACGGTGTATGATAAGATACTAGGGGGAAGAGAAAGCAGTCTAACCACTATTCTAGGCTGGCCTAAAGTGTCTTATTACAATCAAGAATAGATTGTCCTTATTTGCTGTATAGATTATTAGCATTAAATGCAAAATAAGTCCAAATGGTTCTAGGCATGTTCAGGATATATTGGTAGACTAATTATTAGTCTCTGGAATATTATTATGTAATATTTTAATATACTATTGTGAACCCTCAAATATACTTTAAATTCAAAAGGAGCACAGAAACAAGCTGAAGATGCCTTTATCTAGACTTGTTACACTAAAGGGTGTGGACTTACAGTAGAGGGCTGGCATAGAATAAAATGAGTTATTCAGCATCTGTGAGACAGACTGGAGATACTGAGGACTGAGAACTTTAGCATCAAGTTTCCATCGAAAGCCATCACTGAATTCTGACTGAGTGCTGTATTAAATCCACCGACCTAATCTTGAAGTCTCTGAACTGAGCTGGATGTAATCTCGAAGGTTATGACCAAAACCATAAAGATTCCATTGTCTCAAGAATTCCTGGAACTGTGGCACCACCAAAATGTTCTCTAAATTCCTCCTTTATGGGGTGTCTTTGTTGTAGACCAAAGGTAATTGTGTGAGACCATTTTTGGGTCGCATCTGAGAATAAATTGCAGAGAAAATCCAATGAAAAAGTCATTGTTTTTGATTGCATCTTTGAAGTTTCTCTGTAAACGTCTCCCCCAATGACATTTTAATTTGAGTTCAAGCCTGGGTGTCTTGGTTAACAGGCGGACATAAACACGTCTCTCCCTCGTATGTCATTGTATCTCGTTTTCACACCTTTGAACTTGTCCCAAGTAGAAGATGCGGTTTCTTTCAGATCCACCGTCTAGTTTATCGTGCTGCTGTACTTTACTTCCACTTCAAACAGATTGTCCTGGTTTTTGTCAAAGAACACATTTCTTTGACAGATATCACTGAATAATGAAGTTAGGCTCAGATTTTACACATGTTTTTATTCAACTTTACTGAAGTGGAATTTTCAGCATTACATTAAGTATAACACAAACAACAGCTCAGTGTCACTAGCCTGTGTGAGTGGCATTGAGTGACATCTAGACTTTTGTGAAGTTCTTTAGTCCTAATCAGTCTCCGTTTATTAAATGTACATCACTATATATACCGGTCATGCGTCATGCTCTCGAATCATGCTATGGCTGGCAGGCTAATTAAAGCGATATCAATAGAAAACAGGGCATTATAGTATAGTCGCAGGGACTTGATGAAAGTCTAGGTGACACCAAAAGGCCGGTCTACAGTAAATACTGCAATGAAATAAATAAACATCTGGCTGGATTAAACATTGTGGTTAAAAGGGAAACTGATCAAGACTAAAATTGATACAGTAAAGTGTAGATAGTTAAAACATGCTTCAAACACCTCACTGAAAAAAGTAAACGTCTACCTTAAATAAACACCTTCCTTGAATAAAGATCTTGACACTAAATCTTCCAAAAAAATTAAGCTAATGAAATTTATTCAATGATTTATGGTACTTTTTTCTTCATTCAAATTGGTCCTATATTGTCTTGCAACAAGGCATTTCTTCCTAAACACACTGATTACGTTTTCCCATAGTGATGCTATCGAGTGAAACTTATCATCTGGAAATGAAAACTACAACCATCTTATATGTCCTCAACCGATCCTGATGTATATAATCTGTTGACGTCTCAGTAAACACCCGCTTAGAGGATACTATCACAGATAACACCTGCTTGGAGGATACTATCACAGATAACACCGCTTGGAGGGTACTATCACAGATAACACGCTCTGCAAGTAGTCATAACAGTTTTCATTTCATTGCTGTGGAGTCTCTCTGAACTGATCCCCCCTGGTATTGTGAAATACGAGCCTAAAGAGGAAATTAAATGCAACGTTTATTGATTTTCAAGTTCTATATTTCCTGTATTATAATTGAATATTTCAGAAGGTTGTGTTATAGTATTTGTAATCCTTGAAACGAAACCTAGTGGGAGATGAATTTGTGAGGCCAAATAAAACGGAAGTTTGTTTCATGTGACTTGACAATACCTTTGCGTTATTCTTGTGAATTTTGGGCCTGTTTTTCTATCTTGGGCTTTCTATCTTTTTGAAGACAATATGACCTAAAAGTGTTTCATTGGATATGCTTTTGGGATGAAAGGACATTTCACATTTTTTTTTAACCTGATCTATTTACACTTTCTCAGTGGTCTGTATAACCATAAATAAAGGTGCTATGTTGCTTGGCCTCTCTATGTTTCATCATATCCTCCAGTTGACAAGAGCTTTTTGACAATCATTACCAGAACATCCTTGTAACTAGGGATAATCCAAGTACTTGAGTATTCAAGTATTGTCAAGGCAGGACTCAAGTACTTCCAAGAGAGATAACTCTCAATTTATGAAGAAAAGCATCGACAGTTGTGGTGGTGGTACCTTGTCATGTAGAGTTGAAGGTTTGGTAAGGTCTGATGCTTGATCTCAGAGAGGCAGGATATGATGTAGTTAAGAAATTGCATAACATAAGTAGGAGATCGCACACTTCATCAAAGATAAAATGTTGGAGTGGTCTGTGTTCAAATTTATTCCAGTATGTAACGTATTTTTGACATAGAAACTATACTTGTTTTAAGAAATGTTCATTGACCTTAACAGTGCAACTAATAGAAGGGTTTTAGTGATGCTCCAAATTTCATCACAGGTTTAGTAAAAGTAAAATTTATAATGAAAGAGATAAAAAAAATTTGTACACTAGCTGAAAAGCAAGAATGATGTTACTAAACTGCACTGCAACAGATGTCATCCCTGGTTTACCTGTACCAATATCATTTGGTGCTGGCTTTACATTGGATGATTCAACTGGAAAATTGCTGCACATTACTTCAGCACCATGATGCTGTCAGGCTTCCAAGAAGCAACTGATGTCACTTAGAAAAATAGGGCCACAGTAACCCAATGCTTGTCATAATGGTGATTAAAATAGGAATATTTTGCTTTCACTTTTCTTTCTGTTAATCTTTTTTACGAAATATCTTTTCTCTCAGGGTGCACCTTGCAAGTCACTTTGCAATATGACTGAAATATTGCTTTGAAACATAAAACATAATCCTAATTCAACTGATATTAAGGAGCATATTTACATAAAATTGGAAAAATGCATCCAAGATGTAAATCCGACAAGTCTAATGCACTTAATCACTTCCACAAACCATATAGAATATCCAATTTGAATATTTCCCAGGTAGCTAGACAGTTGGTGTCTGGGCAGAAAGCTAAATATATGATGACGGCTTACGCTTGATCGGAGTGTTTTCCATTTCAATCGAGCTGTAAGTGTGTATATAGGCACATTTATATCATTTCACCTTCCTTGGACACGAATCTGCGATCATGGTGTATTATTTCTCGCCAGTCGATATCATGTGACCAGACAACGGGCCGAGCAATATTGTTTCTCGATAGTCATAAACCTAGAAGATCAATACGATATTATGGGGCATTTAGGATTAGGCTTGGTCCGACTGGTTTGGACGCATCTTCGTGAGAGAGAGGGAAAACCCATAATCGCTTAGAATTATCATCTTTTGATGATTTCATTTATTTCTATTAGATTTGCTTCAATGGTCTTTTAAATTTTCAAACTGTTTCCAAATATGGGTTTCGTTACAAATTACTCTTTTGATCTTAAAGTAGTTAGGGTCAATATTTGTGTTTTTGTGAGGCAAAGAGAAGAATATGGCATGTATTTGTTGAAAACTGAGTAAATGTTGAAATCTATTTTATTGGATGTGTAACCTAATGAGGGATGTGTCTACTTCTACAACACCAAATCAGACATGCTCAGGCTGCCGTATTACATTACTGTAGACAATTATGAACAATCCACAATATTTTGCAACTCCCTGAGAAATATACAAACCAACTTGCCAGCATGGTGCTAAAAATTGCCATCACATTATCATGATCCTTACGGGTACCCTCTTTTAACTGGATGGACTGAAGCATTTTTTAGATGAATTAAAATGTAAGATGAGTTTATCTGTGAAGTGAGTTGGTCTCATGCAATACACATATGTCACGAGTTTGAGAAGTTAAGCGACATCCAGCCTGGACAGTTAGATGGGTGATTGACTCAAGTTCTGAAGCTCTCAGGCTTTCAATGGTTTGCCCTGCCTAACACTGAGGCATCGACAATTTCAGGGGTGTCACCTTCGACAAGTGGCTTTGCTTGTAAATAACCACCCAACTGAAAGAAGTTGTCTGGTCAGAGAGAGATGGTGATGTGATGGTAACCTTATAACAGGCGGCTTAGACTGTATACTCCCCAGGGAGTTGAGAAATGTTGTAAAATATAATGATAATAATAATGTGATAATATTGGTAATAATGTGGAGTGATTTCAGTATGCACTTGGTGTATGGAGTCTAGTGCACTTTATTATTAAAATTGACACCACTGGCAATCACTTCCTGACGGGTACCCACTTTCAACCAGAAAACTATACTGTTTTAAGCAAAACTTAACACAATGCCTCAGTGTGAAATAGAGTTAATGCTCAAGAGCCTTCAAAGTGTAAAACATGAACAGGTCATGCTACCAAACAGTTTAATCAGCACAAGGGTTAAACCTAACTGCATCAAGTTATGAAACATGTTTACATCAAGTGCCACTTTCAGTTGTTAAGACATTTCATCACAGCTGCTTTAAATAACAATTCCCAGGAATAGGAGAAGTTTACAGAACGTTTTGGGGGTTTCATTTATCTCACACTATTTCAATTTTCTAATCTTTGTAAACAGAGAGCTTAGTATATATCCGACTGGCATTGAAACATTAAACTCATGGGAATACCACGTCCTAGAATTCTTTCATCATCAAGTCCCTCATTTCATTGAAATTTATAGCAATTTGAAAAATTATAATGTTTGTATTTTTAATTGTTTGCTTTTGTAAAGAATGTTGCAATGCACATGTAAAAATATATACACAACTTAATTTTGAAATTTTTATTCAAATTTGGGGCATATATTTTTGTAACAGCTTTAATGAAATTTTGAAAATGTTCAGAATTTTCCTCTTGAAAGTTGCACATAAAAATATTCATCCAAAATTTAAAGATGCACTAATATCAATTTTTTTAAATTGTACGGTAATTTATGGCACTATTACTACTTTATAGGTTTCATATCTGCTTATTGAAAATATTACACTCTGGGAGTATTTGGTTAAACAGTAAGGTAAAGAAAGACTTCAAAGAATGCAGCATGTAATCCTGAATGTACAGCATTAATTAGCTTTTACTTGATCTAGAACAGGAAGTGCAAATTCTTCATCAAAGAAGACTGAAATAGAACTATGTTGTAACAATTTGTACAAACTGTTACAATGTTGGTTAAACACTTCTTCAGAAAACTGCACTTAAAGCATGTCGGCAACGGCACGCATGTTGTTCCTTGAACAGATCTTGGAGTGGATTTACTGGATGGGTAAGCATTAAATTGTTTTTGGTTATAAGCAGCCCAAGCACTGGAAACACCAATTCTACAGGTATCCAAATGTTAGTTGAGCCATGACCTGCACCGTGACCTCACTGAATATGCATGATACACACCCACCCGAAGCATGCAACTGCTGACGGATGGATGGTAGGTTATATTGGACTGAATTTTGTGATTGGAAATTTAGAAGTGATCTTCTCCAAAAAGAAAATATTTCTGTTGAGAAAACAGTCTTTTTTATATTACAGAATTCTGTGTGTGAAATTTTGAAGTGATTTTTCAAAAACTTAAAAAAATTTTGTTGTAAAGACATTTATGTATGAAATGGGGGAAAAGGTATTAAGTTTGTATGTAAATACACAACTTTATATTGTACAATTCTGTTTGTGAAATCTGAAGTGATTTTTCAAAAATGAAAGTATTTTGGCTGAAAAAACACTTTTGTCGAAAAAGGAAAGAAGGTATCAAAATATAGTTTAGTGTGAAAGAAATGTGATTGATGAATGAGCGAGTTCTCTTGTAGATCCTATTTAACTGTCACAGGGTTTGTGTGAAGTTGGCCTTGTCTTGCCACCAAAAGCAATTAGAGTATGGAAGCAGATCTCAAGAGCAAAACCCCTCGGGAGAATCCTTGTCAGTGACATGTGGAAGGTGGCCATAGGTCAGAAAGATGATGATGCAGAGAGATCTAGACTTGATGCTAGTCTTTCTCAATGAGAAAACAAATGATGTCTTTAAAGTCTTAACAGCAAGGCAAAATTGGGATTAGAAATATTAATATAGAGTTTAATAATAAAATGTTCAAACTTGGATTGGAGAAAGATCTTAAAAATAAAATTGTTTTTAAAGACTTGTGGAAAGTCTAGTTGAAGATGAAGTTAATGATATATCAGTGGGAAAAGTGGTACAGAATTGTGGGATTAGAAAGGATTAGTGGTATGATTACGGAGATTATCAGAAATAATCCTGTGCGAAACTCGATATTATGCTAAATCCCTGCGATATATGGTTGAACTATTTTAATATTTGTGACTTAAGTTCACAAGACTGTTGTAGACTGATCGCAGTCTCTGAAATATTCTTCTTCTCTTTTGTGTAGATATCCAAGGGAAGTATAGATTATTGAATTAAGCCTGTTTCCTGACCATTTTCAGTTTCATTACCTGATTAAAAATGGCATTCAACCCTTGTTACCCCCATTATCTCCGAGTCAATAGTATGACATTGTGTATAAAAAAAATAAATCTTGGGGGTTGGGTGGGGGGGGAGGGTTCTACCTTATCTCCTTTTGTCATCTTTCTATCCCCCCCCCCCCAACATACACAATTGTCATATTATCCCTCAGTTGTAATTTACATTCTGGTTTGGTACCACTGCATTGTGTCCCAAATTTCAGCTATCCCTAGACTTGCCAAGTCTTTTTCAATAAAAAAAATTAAAGGCTCTGTCACCAAAACATGAATTACTGTTAAATTGCATTTTTGATTGAATTTGTACTGATGAAAGTATTTTTTGTAATTATGGAGGAAGAAGACGTTTCCAATACAGTCTTATCAGATCAAAATAAGGAAGTCACACGTAAACTTTAATGGCGATGAAAGGCAGGAGGATATATGAGCCCATCTTTCAAATGAGGGATGGGGACAAACCCACTGCTGACTATAAACCATATTTATTAACGATTTTTAAATAGGTGTAAACAATACCTCCGTACAGTCGGAAATAAATAAAAGAACTTGATCTGGGAATGGACATTCAGTGAGTCACCTGCTGGTTTCAGTTACATGGCAGGACTGAAAGTTACCATATATTATCCACATGATGTTCTGCAGACAAAGGAATTGGTTTAGATTTACGGGACAAAATAATGTCGGAAATGAGATATTTGCAGAACAAGGGAAGCCTATGAATAGCTGGTTGGAGACTATTAGATGTATTCCAAACGACACGTTAATACCTTGTTTTTGTTGGTGTCATAAGGGTTGTTATTTGTGCAGAGCATAAGGGACGAGCAAAATGTTTTGTTGCAGGTCACTAATGTCGTACGACATTATCCTGTGTGAGCAGAGATTACTAAAAAATGTCATTGTTCACCTGAATTGAACAGTTGAGGCAGAATCAGAACCATGTAAGCGTGAATTGTAAATTGCATACCTGTAAGGTGTACGTAACGACATATGTAATTCACTGGCATACCTGTTACGAATAGGATGCTTCACTAAACAGGTATTGTTGTAATTTGTTTCCGATTAAGATAACAGATTTGTTTGACAATAGCTGCCACAATCCATTCATTTAAAATAAAGGTTTACCAAGATGTATTCAGATTAAAGGCTTTCTTTAAAATGTTTTTAATGTAGGTATACATCGCTAGCCAGCAGCAACAAATGAGGAGCGTTCCAGGTGGTTAATCCTAAATAAAGAAAACTAAGGAAAATTGGAAAGCGTAAAACATTGCAATGGTTATGATCATGCAATAATTCTTTCTGGCAGGACAGTGTTCCTGAACGTTTTCAATACCTGTACTGACTGACATGTGATACAAATCCTGGTACTGTACAAGTTTAAAAAATTCCAACTACTAAAATATCAGCAGGACTTTTTCTATTGCGATAATGAATTTATTTTTCTTTTAAAAATTCGAAATTTGAATTTAAAATTTCCAAAATTTTCAATTGTTATTACAGCAGTTTCTAAAATTTCAAATTCTAATGTTATTAATTTCCTAAAAATTTGAATACATCAAAAAGTAATTATTTTTCCCTTTGAAATTTTAGAAGTTTTACTGTAGATTTGTACCAGGGTGTGCTGGATTATGTCAGTACTTTGATCTTAGGATCTTGCTGAAGAATTAAGTACCTGTATGAAGCTGGATTAATGTTTGGAAAGGCAAAAACAGTTTCACTTACAAATATGTCCTTAACAATTCCTCCAAGTTACCAAACTAATCATTTGGATGTCACCCCCTCGGATGGTGTCACCCGGTTCTGTCTGCACCTAGGCCAAATCACTCTCTTGTTACGTTTTCCAATATTAGCTGATGAATATGACTGAGAGACTGGAGTCCCTGTTGGAACACGCTGGTTACGACTTGGTGGCTTGTACTTTGAGTGCACTCAAAATATGAACAACGCAGTCAGCCTTTGAGAATTGGAAGAATATTGACAAATTGTTCAAGATCTCTATTTGAATTATCTATCTGTTGCAGTAAATATTGAAAGTGATTGCATCAGTTTCTAAAATGTCAAAACTGTTTTGTCATTTTTATTTGATTTTTTTTTGTCGAAGGGAGGGGGGAAAAAGAGGAAGGAGAAGTGATAAATTAGAAGGAAATGAAAAATGGTCGCTCCAGCCGTATAATGATTGTAAGTATCAGTATTTCAGTCAGAATGGTTTGTACCGAGTGTAATAGTTGCCAGACTGAGCAAGCGCTAATTAGTCTGTCTATGTTATATAATCTGCCAGTTGGTCGTTATTACTGACCTAAATGGATGTTATTAATGACCTGAATATCTCATTTCTGGACAACTGACCACGGTTAGTGGTTATGTAAGTGGACACTCCTGAACAGGAGCCATTTGCCACAAGAAAGGGTCACAGATGTCAAGGAAAATTGGCTCCAGGCAGGATACTACTTTCCAAACAACTGGTCATTAGCTCGCTTGGATGCATTAGGGTAATGATACATGCAGATCTGATTGTTCATTTACACAACTAATTATGATTATTGACTTATATGCAGTTAATTATGTAAGACATTCATTACAAATTTGTCATTTAGTTCTGGAACGGAATGTTGCAAATTGTGTGGAAAATATCTTTTATATAGTTTTGGTTTTAAGTCATGCAAGTCAAATAAAATGATCTATTTTTATATTACAAATCAAATCAATCAATTGCTTGATTTTTGACTATCGAAAGATTTCTTGATTTTGAATTATCCATGAATTTCTCGACTTTGACTATTCATGTATTTTCATTTTTTGACTATTCAAAGATTTCATGATTTTTTGACTAGCAGAATTCCTACATTTAAACTATTCATGAATTATTGATAACGATCCATGTGTTCCTTGATTTTGGACTGTCCAAAGATCTCTGTCTTATTAAAGATACGCTTATTCTTTGATTTTGGTCTAATTCTTTCTGACTATCCCTTTATTTTGGCTTTTTCACTACCATGTCATGGAAAGAAGGCACTGAAGCATGATGCTAATATTGCTTAGAAATTGTAAAAAACCATGATAAAAGCAAAAAGACATTGTAATCCTCAAGGTCATTAATTACAAAGAGAAGGTGAGCAACATGGCCAAATCGCATCTTTGACATGCAGAATAATGCCAATAACGCGAGAAAATAACAGCACTAACAAGACTTTGCAGCCTGCGCATCACATTCTTAAATTCTAATTATAAAGCTATTCATTTCTCCTCCCAAGAGTATGACCAATTGGGCGTGAGATATGTTATTGTGCCTTTGGATATCCCAGAATCCCCTGTGGTGCTTTTGCTGAATCAAGAGGTCCCGACACTTGAGCTTTCCTGTCAAAAGCAGTTATCTCCCTTGGGAGAGTTTCCTGTAGAATTTCGATATTTGCTTCACAGTTCAAACTAATATTATTTTGAAGCTGGATTGATGTCATAAACATGCAAAAATAATTCTAATGAGCTTGATGACCTTATAAATTCAATTTGTAGTTTTTTTTATCAAAATATATTGCATTTTAAGTTTGCATTTTGGTTTCATGGATTAAGCAGCATAGGCTAGCATTCTGGTAGAATTTTGATCAAGCAGTCCATCTGAGCTTATGGTTGTGGGTTCGAATTCTGTGGAGATAGCAAGTAATTCTTGTTCAAGAAGGACATGTAGTGTGTCCATCCAGTTATCTGCCAGGCTTGGCAATTTTGGGTTCAAGTCCTATCCCTCTCTTTGAACCCAGAAATGGAATTCCAACACCAAAGTACTGTAGATGGCACCATGTTGATATGGTCAAAAGATTGCCAAGAGCCATGTCAGCCCTCTTGATACCTTAAAGCCAATATATCCGCAAAAATTATTATGGATCCGATATATCAGATCTAGCCGCCACAAAAAGCTGAAAAGCTGTTTTGGTTAATTCATGTAGTCTGGCAAAGTGTTCAAAGAGGTACATCAAAAAGCACTCTCTAATTTGTTCAGGAAGTGGAATCTTCATGATGCTGCTGAAACCCATGTCCTGTTCTTGAACACTATTAGATATAGTAAGTTCATAACTCCAAAGAAACATATGAAGTTCTGTTAAAAAAAATTCATTCTTTTCAAAGAAGTTAAGATTGTTCTTAGTCTTATAAGTTGTGAAATAGGCCACATGTTAGGTCCAATTTTCAGCACCACAAATGCACAAGGGAGGTTAAACTATTAAAACCTGTACGCAAATATACAGATGTCATATCGTATGTTGAACCTGTAGAAACCACTTTCAAGATGGAGGCAGTTACTTGAAAAACCTTGAACATCCATCACATAAGCAACTCATATGACAGCTGTTTCTCTCATGAATACCTACTCACTAGCTGATGACTGGTGACAAATTGATGACATGGAAACTTGAGAAGGTGTATGATGCCTGTTTCTTCAAGATGGGGCTCCTGTTATTCCTGCGACTTGACAGATCTGTTCCACACTTCATCTTTGGCAAATTGTGTCGGAGTGCGTTCCTAATGATAGACAGGGCAGCGATATGTCTCTGGTGAAACTCTCATTTGTACTCTGTCACTGAGAGTGTTAATAACGGCTAGACTAGACCAATTCCTTCTCCTCCTGCAAGGTCCCCTGGATGAGTGTTGAATTGAAACAATATATCTCCCTCTATGAGGTGAAGATGTAAGGTTTGGAGTGCAGAGAGACGTTAGAGACAGTTGGAAGGAGGGGATTAGAGGCTGTGATGATGGTGATGATGATGATGTTGATGAGTTAGAGACAGTTGGAAGGAGGGTATTAGAGGCTGTGATATGATGGTGATGATGATGATGAGTTAGAGACAGTTGGAAGGACGGTATTAGAGGCTGTGATGATGATGATGATGAGTTAGAGACAGTTGGAAGGAGGGTATTAGAGGCTATGATGATGATGATGATGAGTTAGAAACAGTTGGAAGGAGGCGATTAAATTAAGGCTGTGATGATGATGGTGATGATGATGAGTTAGAGACAGTTGGAAGGAGGCGATTAGAGGCTGTGATGATGATGATGATGAGTTAGAGACAGTTGGAAGGAGGGTATTAGAGGCTATGATGATGATGAT
>JAUELE010224648.1:0-12588 GCA_031471655.1 Diodora aspera | reverse complement strand
ACTATCGATCCTGTGTTGTCCCTTTTCCTGATGTGCCTCTTGCACATCACATTGCACTATGGTTGAAATATTGCCCCTGCAATGTAAAAATCAATTTCACTCACTAGACTTATTGGTGAAGATGTGGTTGGGTGGTTCCTTCAGGAAATGCTGCTGCTGCTGTAAATTGGAGGTCAAGAAAGTTTGAATTTATGACTTGATTGATTATGAATGTTTTCCTTTTCAGCAAACTCGAGGGAAAATAGCAGTGTTAGGATCTGTACATATGTTTCATGATCAGTACATTGACAGGGAGGAAAACAGTAAAATTCTGGTAAGAACCATCTTAGCATTCTTACTGCAGAAGTCCATGTTGACTCTGGACTGAAATACTTCTTCATGTGCAGTCAGTTAGGGCAATGTGTTATTTTGGTCAGTTTGGAGTAGGTTTCAGTTTTGTCCATTTGGTGTCAAAAAGACATGCAAGAATTGACCAACGTGTCGGCCATATTGTCTGGGAGCATGTGCCTGAGTTTAGATTGATTTGATCCCGACATCAAGTTACCTGACATGTATTTTAGCATTTTAGTACTTTACATACTTGGGCAGAGTAAGTACTTGATACATCCAGGGTTCCATTTCAGAAAATGATCTTAGTTACAAGCAGTCTTAGCTACTTCATCAATCTTAAAGTCAGTCAGACACTTATTGCCATGCCATGAAAATCTGAGATGATCTAGGTACATGTAAAACAGCTTTCTGTTGTTTTGTGTAAGTGGCTTGTCAGTGGAAAGAATAGGGTGTTGGCTTGACCTACAAGGTGACTAAAAGGGGAACCTGTTGCTTTCACTTTTCTTTGTGTAATCTATATTATTTGGCAAAATCTTTCATTGTGTGTAGCTTGCTCATCAGTTTGTGTCATGATTACATCCCTGCAACAAAGAGGTAACTCAGTTTTCATTGGCTTTTATGTTTTTTAATGTTTTGTTTAGGATGTGATAGTGCAGTATCTGACAACAGATGACATCAAGCTTAATGCAATAGATGCTGAGGATCCTGAGGTGAGTTAATACGCTGTAATATGTCTAATATTTCTGTGAGGTTTGATGGTAGTAAGCAGCAGTCATCAGATTCGTGATAAAATGACGGTCAGGTTGAGAGTTTGATCCTAGCAAGTGCTGTGTTGTACCCTTGAACAAAATACCTTACTCTACTTGTCCCTGTCGGTCCAACTGAAAATGGAGTTTAGCGCTGAATTGTGACAACAACCACCCATAATGGTGGAAGATAAATTTCCATATATATGTATGGATAATAAAAGCGCCATTAAAATTATTAAAAATTAATACAAACACAAACAGGTTTGGGCAACAACAGCTGTTACATGATATGTCCTTTAGTTTAACATTCAGAGAACAGGGTTCGAGTATTTCACATATTCTATTTACTAGAATCAAGATTTAGTAATAGAGCAAGTGAGGACTGTCTGGTTAAGATTGTGATGAAACAATGTGTTTGTAGTGAGCAGGGTTACATCTGTAATGAAATGATTT
The DNA here is from genome assembly GCA_031471655.1 of Diodora aspera. NCBI lineage: Eukaryota > Metazoa > Mollusca > Gastropoda > Lepetellida > Fissurellidae > Diodora > Diodora aspera. The sequence goes on along the minus strand of JAUELE010224648.1, from coordinate 11,056 downwards.
TATCTCTGTAAGTGTTAAATGAAGAGGTTTTGTTACTCAGATAAGTGACTACCATCAACTGCCTGATGTTGCAAAGCTGGCTGAAGAGCTGAAGACCTGCCTTCAAGAAAGTGACGACATTCCGCGAGACATCACAACACTCTTTGACAACTCCTTGTTCAGACTGGATACTACTCTGGTGCCGAAGGCTATCAAGTAAGTTTTGCAGGATATGTTTGGCAAGAGATTGACAAGACATCAGACAAGCCATCAGACAAGCCATGTGAATGAATTGATCTGCTTAGGGTGTTACCTTGTTTGTATGAGATAGTAATCTTTAAAGAATGAATTGGGTTGAAATGAATTATTTGGGCCTGAAGAAAACACTTTACACATGAAGAATGCTTTATTCATTCTGACTAACTTGGCGGTTATGAGTTCGAATCCTGCTTGGGTACGTCTCTGGCAATCTGGAGATTGAACCCTGACACTGATGTGATGTAGGTGCCACCCTGGTGATTTGGCTGAAAGATTGCTGAAAACCACGTAAAATTCAATATCATTCACTCTGACTGACTGGGACCCTGTGGGACTTCTGGAGAGTGACGTCACAAGGAGTAGCGTCGCAGTAACCCAATGCATGTTGTATAAGGTGACTAAAATTGGCATCTTTGCTTTCACTTTTCTTTCCGTTACTCCTTTTTTGACCTTCTTTTCTCTCAGTGTGCATCTTGCACATTGCCTTACGTTGTGGCTGAAGTATTGCATTTGCAATGTAAAAAACATTTCAACAGGGGCAAGGAATAACCCATGTTAGTATGGTTAGCATGTTGGTCTAGTAATCTGCCAGCTTTCGGTTTGAGTCCTGTCTGGGTACTTCTCTTGTAGCCAGAAGATTGATCCCTAAATGATGTAGATGACACCACAGCAATATGGCTGAAAGATTGCTAAAACCCATGTTAATTTAATAATCACTCACTCAGCTCTCACAACTGGCTGACTATGCCACAGACTGCACAAGGACCTGCTTGATGCAGAACACCATTGCGACCTTGTATGTGTTTATCAGTTTGTTTCCGTTTCTTGACTGCACAGGTTAGCTAGCTAGAGTCTGTTCTCGCACCTGGGACCTCAAACAATGCCTTGCTTTCACCTTCTCTTGTCAATCCACCAGTCGTGAAACTCAGGGGTCTGAGTCTTTCTGGGTTCAGCTGGTGGTCAGCTGACTTTCTTCCGCCTTGAATGGAATTGTAGTGACAAAACATAAAGATTATTCAAAACAGTTTAAATTTTCTACTTCTCCTTTCTCCCTTACCCTACAATAACATCTGCATTCACTAACAAACCCAAACCTCCTTCCCAACTCTCTTCTTTCACATGGGACCAAATTATTAACACTCTTCCCCTTCTCTTTAGGCAACATATACCCCAGTGCGCCAACCCAGTATATCTGGAGTGTGCACGGACATTAATATCTCTCTCTCAGTTTAAATCCAGTATCATACTGAATATAGCCGACAACTTGCTGAAAGTCGTGTGAAACACAAACTTATATGATGACTGTTTTGTTTTCCAGAGCTTATGATCAGTTAGGATGCAAGCATGAATCTCTAACGCTTATCACCCCTCAGTTTGAAACTCCGTTGCCGCCCTTGCAACCTGCTGTAAGTATTTGATGTTTTACTGTTAAATAGTTACGGTAAAAAAAATGAAGACAGATTTTGATAGTTGTACCCATGAGAAATTGAAGAAACAGTGTAATTTCTTGTTAACATTTGCTGCTCAACTTCTCAGAGTATGATGTTCCGAATCTTAGTTCTTGTAGTCCAAGAATATTTTTTATTGCGTTTAGACGCCCAGTTAAAAATTAACAAAATATGTTGAGTACCAACATCCCAAGGTTTAAACTTCACGTGAATCTGTACTCGGGATTTCACATTGACAAGTGTGACAGCCAATAGTTAGTTTTTAAAAGGTTTAACTCCATAAGATACCAATAAAATGGCATACTATAGCCCAGTTATTTCTGCTGCTAGTTAATATTAAATGACAGAGTCTAATTACCGAAATAATGCATACAGTAATTGTGACAATGCGAGACAAAAACACTGTGTAAATGATCTGCAAACTGAAGTGTGTTACTGTAGTGCTGTGACATTGTATCATCTGACACCTAAGTTTTGACCTGGAAAAAAAAATGTGATCAAGTCTCTACTTTCTACTCACCCTAGGTTTGGGTATTGTGTATTTTGAATTGTTTATCTTTATAAACATATTATAATGTTTTTATCCTTGTTACACAATAAGATGATTAAAATAAATTATTGACGCTTAGGTTTTGAAATATTAAGGTTATCCCCTCTTAAAACTAAAGTTAACATGCTTCAGGTGTTTCCACCAAACTTCAAAGAACTTACCCCTCCGGCACTGGAATTGTTTGACCTAGACGAGCAGTTCTCTTCAGAGAAAGTCAGGATTGCACAGCTGACTAACAAATGTAAGTAACAACAGATTTGCTACTTTGGTCACATTGGTTTAATTTCATTGGTTTAATTTCATACAGTCTAACTGGTTTAATTTCATGCAGTATGTTTAAAGTTTTGTCCAGTATGTCGAAAAGTTGGAGTTTTCTTGGTGTTCAATGATAAATGATTTTCTGTCTGACTGCTGGGTTGTATTAGAGGGCACCGAAACCTTAGGTGAGCTGCTATGGAGGCTATGTCGGCCTTGTAGTCAGCCACAAAGATTGTGGGTTCTAATCCTACCTTGGCTGGTGGTTTGCTTACTTTTGTACATCCTTGATTTGGTGCCATTATTGTGTTAATGTCGCTGAAATATTGCTGCAACCTTATTAAATTAGCATCTCTGGTAATTCTGTAATTAATGTAACTAAAAAATAACTTCTTTTTTTTTGACAGGTTCGGACGATGATCTTGAGTATTATGTTAGAGAGTGTGGGGACATACTGGCAGTCGGAAGCAAGCTCCCTGCAGACAGTAGAGATGCCAAACATATCATCGAGTATATCTTTGCTCAAGTTGTTGAGTTCAAGAAGCTGAATCAGGTATTTACGTAACATAATGCTCATACACTTTGGAGGCTAGAAGTTGGTGTTTCAACATTTCTTTTTAACATTTGTAATGTAATCTTAATGAAAGTTAAAAGAATTAATGAAGGATAATTAATGCCACACATTTTACATGACAAAAAAAGTACCGGTAATAAAAAGTTAATTTATCAAGTTTCGTACTGCTCATTAAAAATCATTAAAAAAATACTGAGTTCTCTGAATCGGATTTTTGACCATAAAAATACTTGTGACAAAATTCAAATAGTTGTTAAACAGTAACAAAATGTCACAAAATAAAATTCTACTTGCCAAATTGATCATTGGCACAACGTCAAACTTTGACACGTCAAATTTTGAGATTTCATCATTAAAATAAAGTCATAACAATGTGATGAGATTCCATTCTTGAGTAGGGGGCACAGTGGTAAGCGTGTCAACCTAGTGGTTATGGGCTCGAATCCCGCCCAGGTACCTCTCTTTCAGCACGGACAATGACTCCTGACACAACAATGTTGTATCTGACACCATGGTGATATGATTGAAAGACTGCAGAAAGCCATGTAAAATATATAAATCACTCACCCTTTCTGAGTAGCAGTAAGAACCATTTAATCATTTGATGTACCTCATTGAGGTCATCCTGAGAATTGTGACATTGAAAGTATTTAAAAAATGTTGGCTCTTCATGTGCTTCAATCTCTTTACATGATTTTTTATAATTATTTCACATTTCAGGATAATGATTACGGGCTCGGGCAGTATGGAACAGGAGAGCCGACCTTTTCATAGTGATACCATGATGGAGATGTCTAAAGTTACCTTCTATTTCATCGTTAACCTAAAACCAATATTTCATTGAAACTGGGTCTTAAACATTTTGAGAGTGGAAAGAATCTCTTATCTAGCAAATGGTTACCTTTTAAATGCAAGGATGAAATTTGAATACAGATGTTTCCAAATGAGCATCACACTTTAACTGGTTAAAATTACCTCTTAATGTTTGCTTGATAATTAGATTTAACCAGTTGGGAGGTTGGGGTGGGGGTTGATGCAAGGAATAGCCCAAAAAGATCCTCAACAAGGGAGCTACAAACAAACAGTTGCCGAGTCAAATGCACAGATTTTCTCTCAGTCGTTCCCCGACGACATTATCCCCAATAGGGTAGGGGGAGGGAGGGGAGTTGTAACCTTCCACCGGGTGCCAAGCCTGCCAGTTGTTTCAGGCTTCTGCACAATTAGATAAAATTGATGCATTAAAGAGAAAGAAATAAGTGTGCTTTTTCAACATATGTCCTGCGAAAAGGCAGTTGTAGTTACAATTCTGAGGATGTGAGCTGATTTGCTTGGAAAAAATCTGAATCTAAGATGACCTGAAGTGAAATTGGTTAGATCTTTCATTGGAAGTAGCATAAATATCTGCCTATATTTTCATTAGTATGACATTGCAATTAAGATCACCAACAGTGACATGAAATGAGGAACTGTGATAGCAGTAATTAATTGTCCTCTTAGGAATTGGTGGACGAATTAATGAGGTCTTATGCCTGGAAATTTGATGGCTCAACTAAAATACCTAGATGATGCATGTTTATGAAATAATACGAGTTAAAATGGTTTAATTATCACAAACAGGTGATGATTAATAGAACTGAACTGCACATATTTGGCAATATTTCTTTAAATATTATCTTATTTTATGAATAATGGTATCGACAGTCGTCGTCATGGAGACAGCCACATAATGTGTTGAAAGTAGTCCACAATGGCAGAGTTACCTCCCTTGCATTGGCAGCCATCCAATCATGTCGGAGATGTTTGTGAAACAAGAATGAATAACTCTCTGTGCTCAGACTGCTGATGGAGGTGAACTTTGTTCCAGTGTTTCTTTTAGGGGCTGCCAATGAAGAGCAAATATAGGGATGCAAATCTGAGCTGTTGATGTAAATATCAGTTAAGTTCAGTGAACAAAGTAAAAATCAGATAGGGATCTTTTGTTCAGATGGAATATGAACTTCTAGATCAGTGGGGACAATCTCCCGACAGCTGCAGTTCTGCATGTGAGTTTTAATGTACATATCAGATATCATTTTAAGTTTGACATAATTAATAAATTCAGGTTCTGAGGGGCAGGGGTTTTGAGAAAATATTTTGTAGAATGAGGGAATTTCTTAGAGTGTGAAATGACAAAAATATTATTGCCCTTAGTTTTCAGTGATAAGGCATTGGTTGGTCAAAAACAGTTAAATGCTGTAAAATCACAGGTTTTCTTGGTGCCACAACTTCACTGACCTTGTAAACTTGATCCCCTTTTATCAGGCTTTGTGACTGATGTATTGTGCAGTGTACTTTTATATTTCCTGTGGATTGTATAGCAGTGACAATGTTTCATTAAATTAGTACAGTCAAATTAAAAAAATACCCGAATAGACAGAGAGGGGATATTTGTCACATAGCTGTGAAATGAGTGGGAAAGATTTTCTATAAATCGAAATTATCAAATCTTCTCATGCCCCTGTCAAATTCTGGAAAATGTTGGCTTTTTACAATTTTGCTCTCTAGTGCCGTGTGTGACAAATATGCTATACAATCACCTAAACTCTGGGTATGACAGATATGCCATATGCTGTAATTCTCTTATTAAATTTCCTTGAAGAAAATTCATTCATGATTTATAAATTTGTTTTATTTATCTGTTAACATTTTCAAATTTCTTCCACCATGAAAAGGGAAAAGACCATGTGTACTAAAGGGTTCAGTTTAAATTGGAAGATGGGCAGGGTGGGAGGTGAAGTTAACTGATGTACGTTCTTGAGTTGTAACAAAAACACACTTTTAAGTTGCATTCTTTGTCTTGTAAAAAAGCAAGCATAATTGTTGGATCTGTGATATAAACTTTCTGCATATTGAAATTGTAGATAATAAATGTAAAGCATCATAAAGAAGATAGCTGATTTTTACACGTTTATATTCTTGTTCATTTTCACTTCATTTTATAATTGTATGTGCATCTATTAATGTTCCTATGCATCATTATTCTCCGTCCATTTTAGATGAAATTCTGGGATCATGACTGAAACTTAAACAATAATGTTAAAATGAACATTTGCTTTGTACAAATATATTTTTATTTATTGACTGTTACTAGATCTGTTGAATGTTTATTTTGTGTTAACTGTACATGTAAATAAATCAATTGCAGCCTAACCACTTGTTTTGGTTGTATGTTGAACATCATTTTGTTTGAAAAATGTATACAGAATATATATTGATGGAAAGAAGTAAAGGAATTTTATTTATATTATCTCAAGTGTTCCATGTAGATGGCAAGGGGTCATCTGGAAACATGGTGGACCAAATACTGACAGTTAATGTGTTTCATGGCTGATTAAAATAGGTGACATGTTCAAAATGCATTGTAAGTAAAACATAAAACCTTCGTTCCCTTATTTGTTTCCAGCAGTATATTTGAAAAGTAAATGTATGTAAACTCTCATTTTCCAGTCAGTTCTTAATACTTTGTGATCTTCTTGATGCTCTGAAAGGACATTCCGACTTGCAGATCCAGTCTGATGTTGATATGGGAGCATGGAGCAGGTTGGTCCTGGTGTTTAAAAGAAAGAGATGTGATAATGATGGTCATTATATATGGTCAGAAACTTGGACTTTGAGCAAGTGACCAATTTACAGAATTGTTTAAGGATGGAGGTTAATGTAAAATGTTGACTCCATATAAAACTTTTGGGCATCTCAAGATCGAAATGTTTCGTATATCCACAATTCGCTCAAATATTAGATCATATTTTGAAAGCTGTCGCATGACTATGTGGGCCATTTGAAGTAAATTTGAACACTTGACAACTTTTGTAAATTCAGTCTCTTAAAGTCCAGGAACGTCGGAAAATTAATCCTATCTATGATCGACACATCTCATTTGCAGAAGACATGTTGCCAAGTCTTGGGCAGCTTACCTGCCGACTATCATGCACTTAGCTTTAGGCTCGATCTCTTGAAAAGTTGTAAGGCTATGAAACCATACAGACAACATTTCAGGCATAAATCAAATTTCAAACTTGAAAATTATAATTTTATGATCCAGTTAAACATATATTAGGAGTTCTAAGCGTAATTGAGCACGACTGACAAAGTCAGTAATTTGCGTTTATTTATTTTTCAATATACATGTAGTCCTCTTTGAGGTTCATGCACTTTTACCAATGATGTTTCAGTGCTTCAATGCCACTCAGGAAGTACGTTTCTTCAGCTCTGACAGAGCTACATCTGGTGAATTGGGGGAGGGGGGAGTGTGTTCAACAAGTTTGAAGCCACAATCATGGATTGCCTTCACCAACTTGTGAACAGGTGGATTGTCTTGATGGAACAACACCCCTTTTGTCAGCTTTCCAAGTCATTTAGCTTTACTAACCCCACGCAACTCGGTCATCAAGTTAGCGTAGGCTCCATTGACTGTCAACGTGTTTGAAGAAAGGTCAATGACCAGTATTCCTGCCGTGCAGTGCAATACCCATTTTCAGCTGGGCCGACTGGGACAAGTGGAATTAAGTACCTTGTCCAACGGCGCGCCACTGGCTAGGATGTAACCCACGACCTAAATCCTGGTCCTAAATCCTGCTCAGAAACCTGTCTTGCATTTGGTGCGTGTATGTGTGTGTCCGTTTGGATGAATGGATGGATGGATGGATGTACATGTGCACACACACACGCGCGCGCTCGTAGTATGTATGTATGTTTCAATTCTTTCGTGCTATTCAGAGAACTATGATGAAAATAAACTCAAATCCACAGATCCATTAATTTTTTTGTTTTTTTTGTTTGCAACTTCCCTTCATATTTCTGAAAAAAACTCAATAAAATAAAGGATTTTAGTTTGTTGGAATGTCAGAGCTTGCAGAAAGGAAATGATAAAAAAAAAATCGCAAAGATAATCCGTACCTATCCTCTTTACAGACAGACAAGCTTCAAAGAATACAAAATACGGCTGCTCGTGTCATCTCCAAGTTACGGAAGCACTCCCACATCACTCCGGCACTCAAAGAACTTCACTGGTTACCTGTGATGCTCCGCATACAGTTCAAGCTCCAGTGTATAGCCTACAGAGTATTACATGGAACTGGACCAGCCTATCTAAGGGATAGTCGCCAGACCTATACACCGGCTCGCTCTTTACGTTCAGCTGACAAGAATCTTCTCTTTGTTCCACAATATAGACTCAATTGTTATGGTCAGAGGGCATTCTCACGCAGCGTTCCAGTGTTCTGAAATTCCCTTCCTGTTCACATCAAAACAGCCAATAATCTTGAGACTTTTAAACATAGACTAAAGACACATGTATTTACATGCTACGAGAATGATGCATAACTTGCTATGTTTTCTCTTGTGTAGCGCTATGAGCATGCATTGTCGCATGGCTATGAGCGCGGTAGAAATGTACATATTATTATCATTATAAAATCGAGCAGAAATTGTGAGAAACGAGAGGACTTACAGACACGGCGAGTAACACGTGTGCATTACAGACGAGAACGTGGACATTCTAATAAGACCGTAGGGTCGAGGCAACTGCTTGGACGGCGGTAGATGTACATAAATATGTGAGGTGATTTGGTCTCAATCATCTCACGTAGGTCACTCGCTTGAAAAGGTAAAACACGTCGAGCCCTGCCAGTAGCTGGATGGGCGATTGGCTGGCTTTGCAAAAACTCTCAGGCCTTCAAGGATTCGAACTCGCACTGAGACGCTGACGTCATAATAACGTGATGATAATATCACAATGTCAGTGATGTCACCTTGTGCAAGCGACTTTGCTCGTAACTGCCATATAGTCGGACCAGCTGAAACTGGGTACTGGTCCTCCATAAGCAGTGTTGTTAACCTTCTAGCACCCAGAGGTTACACCAGGGTATTAATGCACGGAGCGCTGTGAACAAGCGTTAATTGCAAAGCCTTGATTCAGCGCTATACAAGACCAAACATTATTATTATTATTATTGCATATACGCACTATCACTTCTGAAGGAAATTTAAGTCGTTAAACAACTCTGCCATGCGAGTTAAGTTAAGACAAACGTGCCCTGTAACAGTTCTAATAATCCTGTTAGAGTTGTAGATTCGAGAGAAGGAGAGGTAATGAAGAAGAAATATTCTTGGAACATTTGAGGGATAAAAATATAATCGACGATTACGCTGAAAACCGTAAGATCTGAACGCTCTAAGTAAAGCACACTGGCTTTACCGTTCTATTTTGTCGTTACACCAAAAAATGAAAATTTACAGCCGGATGATTGACATTCAATTTTCAAGAAATTACTACTCGCTGTTGTTTTTGTTTCTCTAGAAATGATAAGACATTGTTTTTACACCGAGGAAAGTGTACTCCTATAATTGAGAGGTTGTACAGTTGGATAGCGTGCAGATCTTTGTGGGTAACGTCAGTGTGATAGTGCTGTTCAGACGTCAAGTCTACTCCGTGCACGTGGGTTGTGAACACATGCATAAACAATTCTAGCAATATTACAATACGCAATACGTATAAACAAGATAGAGGTTTCAACGAGTTGACCCCATGACCAAACACTAGATATACAGAGCTCGTCTGAACAACCCTGAACAATTAGTGAGCTACCAAGATTACGTATTTCCTAATTGGACAGCAAAGTCAAGGAAGAGACGAGACGTAAGTGAAATTAAGTCTCGTATGTCGATACAACCAGCCCCGTGGGGTTTCCGGAGTATGCCAGTCGTGGCCTAAACGGGAGGCACAATAAAATAGGACCCCAGTATCCTCATGCTAAAATGAGGCAGCCTGTTTGCCGTGGGATGCGACCTTATGTCGGGGGAGAAGGGGAGTCGATCTGGTGGTTGAGGTCCCCCTTTATTTTTATCTATTGGTCTCTCCAGTGGTTATTTTGGGATCAACACACCACTTTGACCATAACTTCCCCTAGATGGGCAGCCAGGTTGGCCCGGCTTGGTTATAAACGGCTGATTACGTCGTGCCCTAGACATGGCTGTACTTTTTTCCAAATGTGTTTACTATCTTAGAGAGTTTGAGCTTTTTTCCCCTTTCTGGCTTTGGTCATGTTTTAGAAGGTGGTGGCTCATCAGCCAATCTTGCTGTTTAAACTGCTAGGTTGTGTACGTGACCACTTGACTGCTAGGCCTGATCAACCTGGCAATCCTGATGTTTGACAAACATAGCTTCCTATGTTTATTCTGACGGAGTATATCACCTCTGTAACCCTAGTGGTGGCGTCTGCTGGACATCCGCTGTGCCGCACCTCCCTTGTTGAAATGCGATGTCGGGTGTGGAGCAGGGGTGCTGAATTATAATCATATTGCCATAGTCTTTTCCAAAAACGGTTCCAGAAATGTACAAAAGCGAAGACTTCAAGATGACTCGGATTCTAAAACAGGCAAACAAGGCATACAGATTCGAGGAGTCTTTTTTTCAAACAAATCCGGGCCAAAGTTTATTGTGATCCAAGGGAAGGAAGTTAATCCCATTCCTAAGAATAGTTTTTTCATTCAAAAGACAATAAACGGTATCTGTGGAGATGTCAAAAATGTTACTTTTCAGTTTAGATCAAACAGTTTGGTTGTTTGAGGAGACAGCAGGCCGTTAACCTCCTAAAGCAGAGTCATTTGCTAATGTGCCTGTGCGTGTGTCTGTTCACCACACCTTGAACTCTGTCCGGAGCATTCTAAGAAATCGATCTCGGGTGTAGGCGGGAATCCCAGAATATAAGTTTCAAAAGGAATTGGCTTCCCCAACATGTTCGAATAATAATAATAATAATATTAACTAGGACTGTTGAAACAGTACTGACGGTCTTCATGGATCATAATCTTTTCATTGCACTGTTTCCCTAAGATGTCTCATGTTTATCATCGATTTACATTTTCCAGGCTTAAAACATCTACACTTTCATATATATATATCATGTTCGTGAATTTTGCGTTGATGCGATTATCTCCCTTGTGTGCAAGGAG
>JAUELE010224637.1:0-12589 GCA_031471655.1 Diodora aspera | reverse complement strand
AACATCGCAACACTATTTAAAAGGGCGAGCTACCGGGGAGAGGGGGGGCCCGGGCCCCCCCCCCCCCCCGGATCCGGGCCTGTTTGTGTAGGCTGAAGGTTAGACAGCACTACTGCGATTTGATTAATGGTCTGCTAATTTTGCAAATGCGGCAACGAGGACGGTGCAGGACTATTGAACTTCTCATACAACTTCAGTTTCGTTGATAGGATGGCAAAAGGAACAGAACTTATATTTAAAACAAACTTGCTTGTATACTGACGTCCAAAAGAAACGATACAGAGACAAAAGATTACACTCTTTTTCCAACTATTTTTCTGTCAATGTTCGTCAAAAACTTTCTTACTTTTGTGAGTTTTGTTTACTTGGTTCGCATCGTACTGATACAACAATCCATTGAATCCAGCAATTGAATCCATATCTCTGCTGATAGCTAACATTAATTTTGTGTGTTTTTCTTCACTGTCTCTGAAAGTCTTGGTATACTTTCTATTGGACATCAGTATATTATGCAAATAAATACGAGACAAATTTGAAACTTAGCATGCAACAACAAAAGCTGAAACAATGCAATAAGATGCCAATCATTGCAATAAAGACAACTTTAAAGACTGACACCCTTGATGTGTTCAGAAGGGGCGGGATTGCATATCAAGCAGATATTTCGGGCAGGAGAGTGTATTCATAGCGGTTCTTTTAGGGACTCCGCTACCGCCATGACACTGATTGATAGCAAGTTTAGCTTGGAGATGGTTTATGTAGCTAGTTTCTTTTCACCTTGGCTTGCATTGAAGCAAGGTAAACGGTCTCCCTATTAATCTTAGTCGTGGCTGAAAAAGGTACACTCGAGATGAACAGATAGAAGTGGTATAAGGTGTAAGACAAAACGACATTGTGATTCAACTTTAATTACCATTTTCTATCCTGATATTGGTATGCGTATCGCTGCTAACGTGTTCCAAGGCAGATCTGGTTAAAACGTTAAAAATGATGATCGATTGTGTGAAAAGTGTGAAACCATGATATTAAAACAATATCTTGATGAACAAGTTAAGTGAAAACATCTGCCATTGAACGTTCCGACACTTCAATGCGAGTATATGACTGAATTGTTGTTTAATGTTTATTTCGATATACAAAAACACATTGCTGCTCCTGCTGCCGTTGAGTCATGAGGTATATTGCTCTAACCCAGCATCAATAAATGAGCGCCATAAGAGAAAGGGCTCCACCCTTGAACTAGGTCTAGACTTGCTTTGGATTTTCTTTTAATTATTTCCCAGCATCAACATTATTTATTGAAGCAAGGTGCACGTGTTTACAAATATAACTAATGTTAAATTATCAGAACATGTGGCATGTTTACACCAACTGTAGAAGACTGCGTCGGTGCATGCGTGTATATGTGTGTCTGTGCGTGTGCAGATGCGTTCAGGTCTTTATTTCCAAAGCGAAAAAGTCTTGATTCATTTGTTGCAGTTAAAATCCTCACAAAATAAGTCTATTAAAGTCCACGCAAATATAAAATCTACTTTGCTGAAACCTCCTCGGTGAAATATTATGCTATGAAGGTTACAAATGTGTGTTCACAATGGTTAATAAAACTCAAGAATTTGGCATGTGTTTATATTTCTAAGAGCCCGGAGTCAGTCTACATCTGAATATACACAGTATAACAAGGTGCACTGAAGCTAGACTCGACACACGTGTGTGCTTTTGCCTGCCATTTTTGGCCCCTTCCTCCGCGCGGCTTTGCCCGCAACGATTACACACAGCAACTTGTTTCCAATATGTTGTTTCTCTCCCAGAGCCAACACTCTCTCTAACCACTGGCAATCTCCCCTCTCTCCGACGTGAGAGAGCTACCTGTTCTCGCACTGGAATACTCTCATTGTACAGGTAAGTCCCATCCTATTTTCCCATAAGTGTTAGGCCCATTGTCTTTTGTTGAATATCACAGAGACCGACTTCGAATAACATGGACATTTTACCAACCCTCTCCTTTATGTCTCCTTTATCCACACACCAGTAGAACTCTTGTCGGGCTATGTGTACCACATTTGACTGACAATGTCTTCTAATAGCGAGTCTTCACGGATGAATAGACAAGATCAAAACAGTCGCATACATCTTTTGCTGTGGACACAAAATAGTAAAAGTCATAAACATCGCGATATCAAAATCCTATACCGTATGTGCTTAATCAACAATAAAGGCTGTGTCCACGCTTGAGCGAGTTTTACCTGAGCAAGCTTAAATCAGTACTTTCCTTCTGATATTTAAGACAAGTCATTTGTGTTATTGGCATAACTAGATCAAGGATCCTAAAATAGCTTCATACCCGAGAGCGCTTGTTCAGCAGTATATGTATCATACCGTACGAAGTTTTGACCAGGTATGTACGTGGGTGTTATTCCATCATTCTTACAAACTCAGGAATTTGCAGATTATTCTATGCTGTTATCTTGCTGTCCATCAATTTCGTTAACCTTTAAAACTGAGCAGAAAGAATACTGACACTCAGAATCAATCGATTAATCAGGTCAAAATCTCCCACGCTGGCACAAACCAAAATTGAATTATTTTTACCATAATCAGGTGAGTGAGATGTTCCATATCACGCTGGTATATTGATTAAAGGGCTGTGCCGACAGTCAGGTGAAAACTAGGTGGAAACAATACACAGGGATACAATATGAGATAGCAGGATGAGTATACCACTCCTTTAATGATGCTGGTTTCTAGTGGTAGTAGACCAGGTGATGCCTGCTTGTGATGAAAGGAGTTACATTGGGTTGGATGCATTGATCGGCGGATTTACTGTGGGAGGTAGGAATGTGTTGTTAGGTCAGATACTATGCGTGATGTTCTAGGTCACAGATGTGGTAACTGTAGCACGTTACTTGTGTACCGACTGCCTTCCTGTTGTGTGACAGCTTTTGACTATTGCAATGAAATAGTATTAGTATACAATGTTGCTGGTATATTTATTACATGTATATGGACATGCATGATACACCTACCTCCTTTCTCACTTGCCTGCCTCAATACCTACTCTCCTGCCTATCTGTAGCACCTTCTTAACCTGCCCGATTATCCACTTCTCTACCTACCTGATCACCAACTTACCTACCTATCTGTCTAGATACCTACCTACCTATTTACCTTTTAACTTCTTCCTGCCCACCAGCCAACAAAGATACATCCATGTACACACATCCATTGAGTAGATGACCTTAGTTTTATTCCACTAATTAAAGTTGGATACATGGTCAAACTCAGTGTTTTCTTTTTAAAAAGCAACTTATGGAACAATAAATACACATGAATATCAGATACCAGGAATAATACACAAAATATATAGCATGTCTGTCGGTTTTACAGCCTCTTAAAAAGCTTAATTATTTTGCCCCCCCCCCCCCGGTGGCAAATAAATACGAAAACATTCCGAACTTTCCGACAGAATCTTGAAGATATTAGTAAACCTTCGGAAAGTTTACACTTGCAAATATATGCATTCGGCTCATATTCGGGAAGCATTCGGAAATCGACGTAATAGTCTTCGATAAACCCTCAGAAAAAAGTTCGGAATAAGGCTGGCTATTTGAAAGTAGAAAATATATCGTCTGCATCTACCGAGACTAAGGGAATACGGCATTTTTTTAGTTAGGCATACACTTTTGCAATGCATGATTTACAGTTTATGTTAGTTATTTTACACAGATAGCAGCAGACCTTAGATCACGCATCCAACTTTAAGCACATTAGTTGAAACCTGGCTCAGTGTCTCTGATAGATAAAATACGCCGCACTGGTCGGAATTGCAATTTCCCATAACCTCTCAAACAGAAATACGTGTAATGTCCTGCATTTACAAAAAAAGAGTACGTACCTTCATAGCCATTTATAGCTTTGCGCTTATTCTTAATTAGCGACGGAATGAACAAAGTAACTATACTGCCGGGCAAAAGAAACGATGCCAAATGATTTCAGTTATTTTCCTTTACGTCTTTCTGTCATAACTGTCATAGATTGTTATTTCACATATACCACGCTGGGCTTGAACATCCGGGGCTGATTATCTGAAATGATCCCTGAGCATTTATTAAAACATTTATATCTTTCTTTAATTCTAGAAAGGAAAAGGCAACATTTAAGACAATTTTACCCAAAGAAATCAAGAAAAACAGGTGTTTTGAGAACAAGTCCAGAGGTTTTACATCCAAGTTCAATGTACCCTGCTTGTGTTGGCGTCCTGCCGCGAATGCAGCCGTTTGGCAAATGCACATCTCTGTGAGTGGCGTCGACATTTGTGCTGCCAATTATCTGAGTTGCAGCGTTCATCTGCTAGAGGTCGTGCATGTTTTTGGTAGAGAATTCCTATCTCCTGTGTTATGTTATTTGAGACAGGAAAACATCGACGTTCAAAGTCAGTGAAAAGGTCTCTGCCACAGCATGTGCTTGACTCGAGTTATTCATGGGCTCTCTCTTCCCTGGGGCTTCCAGAAATATTTGATCATGACTTGTATACTCACATGCGCACACATACGACATCATAAACAAATAAAATCTCATTAGAGACAGAGTTCAAATCAAATCACATCACGTGTATACAGCAAGATGTGTGCACTTTGTTTTCATTCAAAAGCACAACACTTAAACACAGTAACCTTCATGCTCTCGTATAGACATTTTTGCATCAACAATGAAGTATGAACATAACATGAATATATTATTAAAAGAAACGATCCAACTTTGATAAACAAACAACAGCACTATTTTACATGTGATTGTACATACATTTACACAGAATTGCTGTACGCTTGCACACGTGAATGAAAACAAGGTATTGCTTGGGATTCTTTCAATGTCTTGGGAAGTGTTAGGGTTTGTCTTTTCGTTTTGTAAATATACAACTGTTTGAAGCGTAAATACGTCATTATGGTACACTCAGATGTAACATATTTTGTATTATAATGTATAATGTAGACTTTCATCAAGTCCCTGTGACTGTGATTATACTAGAATTCCCGGTTTAAACTGATATCCCTTTGATAAGCCTGGTGGGTGATATGCATTACTGATACACATAGCAATTTACAATTAATAGCAAGAGAGCGATTAAAAGTGACTTAGGGACTTGACAAAAGTCTATGTATAATGTATTGCCTTTTAAAATTAAAATTGTACTTTCTTCTCTAAAGAGATTCCGGAAGTTTCATCGGACTGTCACTTCAGTCACCCAAGTCTTGTGGAATAGTACAACTATCTGTTTATACTATTTTGACTGTCTCTGTCGCTGTGGTTCTGCTTCTCTATAACTCTTCCATTTAAGCTCCGTCTGTCTGTCTCTGTCTTTCTCTCTTTTCGCTCTTTCTCTCATGCTCTTGCCGTATAGCCTACATCTCGCATCATCTCTGCAACGTAACACGGTCACCCAGGTTCTCTACAACAATAATAATATGCCATTATATAATAATATGCCATAATATGATATTACAATGTTACTAATCCCGTTCAGACTTAATTCGTGTCGAAAGAACATGTTTATGAATTCCGTCACGTATATTTGGCCACACGCATCTCATGATCATATAACAGGTGTTCTGAACGTTGAATAACGACGCAAATGTGATGTGCATGCTCCATTAAGAGAATGTTTCACATCGCGCTAACGGATGCTCCTATGCATTAAAAACCCATGTGCCGCCAACAGACGGGGGGGGGGGGGAGTTAATGAACCAGGCGCCGTACTAATGCTTAGTGCACGACAAGATTTTATGCTGTAGTCGCCTTGGTGTGAAAATCTGTACAGATGTTCTTGATACTTAAAGGTACATGAAGTCTGGCCGATGTCTTCAGAAACCTGCAGTAGAAACATTTCCGGCTTTATATTCCTTCAGATTGTTATAATTGAATGTTATAATTGAATGCGGGTAACCCCAAAATCGATCTTTTCAGAGAATTTGCATCTTTGAAACATTAAATCTGACATCTTATGCTTTGTAAGGATTTGAGTACTAGAAAAGAATTTCCCCTTTTCTTGCGTAAAAACACGTTGAATCTGAATTTCATTTATACCCAAATATATACACTCATTATACTGACATCCCCTCTATTCATTCTTCTCTTCCTCAATTCAGTTGGCAATTAATCCATCCGTCTGTCTAAGTAGCCAGTCACTCTTTAATATATTCAGGTAGCTGATGTAATAGAAATACACATACATATCCACCTACCTTTCAGACAGACATTCATTCATACATGTATACATAAATACACAAGCTCGGGGGTTTATCCGTCAATATATTCAGGTTGGCAAAGACAGATTCGAACTGACGCAATGTGCATACATGCATACATACATACATAGATTCATACATACACAGACAGACAGACATACATACATACATACATACATACATACATACATACATACATACATACATACATACATACATAGATTCATACATACATGGATTCCTACACAGACAGACAGACATACATACATACATACCTACATACATACACACACACCCACACAAATACATACATACATACATACACAGAGACAGACAGACATACATTCATAGACAGACATATACATACATAAACAGACGTAGATTCAAGGGAGGGAGCACCTGCCTCATACTTTTGGCAAATGATTATTTTTACTATTGAAACGATCCCAGGGAAAGACTACTGAATCCCCGCCGAAGGCTTCTCAACCCCGACCCCCCGCCCATTACTGATTCTGTCACTGCATACATATAGGCATGCCCACAGCAATGCACATGTACATATATATGTTTAAAATCCCATTAGGTAATTGGAGTGGCTGATCAGGTTCTGCATCGTATGTGCTACCTGATAAACCACATTGTAATGGTGCTGTTTCCATGCTCACATGTTCTCTCACCGCTCTGGAATGTCTGCTATAAATGCAACCATCATCAATCAGAAAAGCTTAACGTTAAAGGTCAAATAACTGGGGACATCTCTCATTTACCAGTTAAATAATTTTAGTGCGAGTTTTAGTTCGTCCAACAAAAGGTCTACAACAGCGAGTAGTCTGTGTCACAGCCGCTAAGTAACTGCATAACTGATGCTATGCTATGTCAGTCTGGTACTGTAAACCCACCTTTAGTTAGGAAGCTAGTCTGTCTCCCAGACCCTAAAGCATACAAAGATAATGGAGCCTGCCCATGTCGAGATATTTAGCAAGTCTAGCATTTCTCAGCTTTAGAAATTACGAATATCCCTGGGCTCCTTTTCTGGTTTTAGTATTTTAATATTTTAAGTAAATAATGTTTGTAGATTCATATTTCTGGGACTAAATGTTAGTCTATTAGGAGGCCTTCATAAAGGAAAGTTCATCTCGCATCTCAGCTGCTTATAATGTATTATTTTTTACATTGCTTATAATTGAATTTTTTACACTTTACAATAGTACACCAAAACATTACATAACAACATTCCAGATACTAACATTCAGTCTAATTGGCCAGTAAAATCTTTACGTGCAGTGCATTATTACGTGGTTGTTTGTCGATATAATATTTCAAATCAGAAAATTACAATATTATTTCCTTTAAAGAAGAAGAACATAATTAATATCCTTATGGTATGGTATAATTTGTCAAATAGCCAGGCACTGGCATGAAAATATACATTCCTCGAGAATGTAAAAAGTGCTTTCTTGAAACACGCAAGATAAGGTGGTCAAAGCATAAACATATTGAGGTAATAATAATATCGCCGAAGTATACAACTTTCTATTCGGTAAGTTATGAATGAAGCTGCATGTATATAGACGAAGTTTCCGCCATCAGGGCATTCGCCTGTCCTTGCCCCACTGACACTGTAGGTCTGATTGACACGGAAACTGTGTCTATTTTAAGTCGAAATGTACATGACATTTACTTTACTTCTGTTGCTGGACCACCACTTTCCAATTAACTCAAATCTCCCACAGGTGCGTCTTGTACGGGTCAGGTGACGCTTGTAAATGTAAACTGTTATTCAACTAACTACCTTGTAAGGTAAAGAGTTGATTTTTACGTGTGTGTTTGTGCGTGTGTACATTGAATCATTATACTGTATATGGGATAACTGATTGACAATCCCGCGATTATGAATAGATTTAAAGAGTTGCCAGCTATAGATCTAACACTATTGTAACATTCTAACATATCTTTGACAAGTTGAGGAGGGCGGTGCACCTTTAACACGTCTATGATCATACCATATTTCACCAAGCTTTGTTCTCGTAATACCCAAATATATGCAATAACGTTAACGTAATTTACAGACTAGACTGAGATCAGTTAGGAGAAAGTCGAGGCAAGCGAGTACACTTCGTTAATTAATCTGTAAAACGCTCAAACAATCTTGCAAAAGCCTATTTCATTCTTCGTGAACAGAATATATACACACATCTTCCCTGCACAATACACGTCTTTTTAATATTATATGCATTTCTCCTCGGAAGTAGGGGAGTGTTGGAGGTAACCAAGGGTCGCCGTATTTAAATTGTCTATTTCACCTGTGTGTTTCAAGGAGTGGTATATCCCACTCGCTTTTCCGTGTGTTAAGTGTGGTCGCGAGACTCGCTCGTCCTGTCTGTATCTGTCATCTCGCATGTAAATTTCAACCTTGGGAGTTGTAAATACAGTGTGAGGAGGAAGAACTACATCTTCGGTCTTTGTAAGTAGCATCCAGTCTCTTTTCTCTTGTACTCTGTCGTGTATGGACAGATCCAGAAGTTTTTAAAAGAGGGTTGGGGATGTTCAAAACTACAAAATCCTCAGTAGGGTGTATGTCTTTATTTCACCTATATATATGTTATCAAAGGCGGGGGTGGGGAACTCACTGAACCCCTGCCTGGATCAGCCTATGTAGTGTCTTACAAGAAAATAATATAGTCATATCATGAGGTGTCCATATAGTAAATATACGGGTTTATTTTTCATGACAGTGAACAGTTAAATAGTCACCTCTCGCTCTCCTTCCATCTCGTTTTGAATAGTTTTACTTGTTGTACTTGTTGTCTCTAATGTAGTCCACAGAGAATAACACAAAAGCGATGAAGAACATGTTTTCTCACAGGTGTGAACCTTCCATATTGTTTATGTCAATATATAGCCTTACTACATCACACAGGGCCTTTATAGTCTGTTATGCATACTCGCACAACCACTGTGTTGCATGAAAGAGAATTCATCCCCTTTAAACCATCCCTCATGTTTGCCGTGTGCACACTTAATCCGCAGTATACTTGCTAAAACGTACACGCCGCGCTTCATCCACTACTAGGTTATTTCGGGATATAATTAGAATTACAGCGACTTGGTAGTGTTTCCCACAATGTTTGCGGGGGTATGGTTGAGTCAAGCAGATTCTTGACATTTAGTATATCGCCTCTGTTTCATATGTCGCGACATATATGAAGTTCCTATACACTTGATCTTTTCGTATTATAAATATCATGCTATTAGTTCTTTCAACTCCTGCGCATCTCACATAGATACGTATACAACAGTTAAGGGAGACCAGAATGGTGATGATTCTAATTCAGAAGAGATATATCTATCTATTGATACTTCATTCATTCTGCTTTAGCTTTTCAACGTGACTGTCAATATAACCTAAATCATTTCACCTGTGTACGTCCCTACACCTGTACTCGACCTATTGCCTCCCTATACCTTCCTGTAACCTTCTTTTGTATATCTGCAACCTCTGTACTTACCTGTTACCTTCTTATCTACCTTAAGCACTCTGCCAATTTGTAATCTTTTATCTACCTTGAGTACTCTACTCGCCTGTAACCTTCTTATCTATCTTAAGCAATCTACACAACTGTAACCTTTTTTATCTACATTAAGCACTCTATCCACATGTAACTTTTTTGTCTACATTGAGCACTCTGTCCATCTGTAACCTTCGTATCTACTTTAGACGCTCTGCCCACCTGTAACCTTCGTATTTACCTTAGACGCTCTGCCCACCTGTAACCTTCGTATCTACCTTAAGCACTCTATCCATGGTTATACTTCTTATGTACTTTAAGCACTCCACCCATTTACAACATTTTTATCTACCTTAAACACTCTACCCATCTGTAACCTTTTCTACCATGAACACTCTACCTATATCTGTAACCTTTTTTAAAATATATCTTAAGCACTCTAATTACCTTTAACCTTCTTACATACCTGTATACCTGTTGCCTCCTTACCTTTCTGTAACCTTCTAATCGACCCATAATGTACTTATTTGTATCTTGCTGCCATCAGTTCCTAATGTTTTCGGAATATCTATACGAATTTTAATTTAAATTAAAGGATCTCAGTTTGATTTATTCACTTCAGGTATGCCGTATACACTGCAGATGGGGTAAACAAGTTCGTGTGTCTCATTCTTGATGCACAACTTTTGGATTTACGGAATGACTCACAATAAATGAATCATGTGCTAAGTCGTGCCAAAATCTCGTGCACTAATCTGGCTAAATTTCCATGTATATGTATATGTATTTATGTAACTGGTAACGAATGTGGAGACAAATGTTTTGTTTACTGAGACGTGGTCAGATACTACAAAGCTCATGCAGCACAAAAGTTTACATTTGACCATATTTCTATAACCCGCCATATTCCATTTCAGAGTGCCAGATCTGATTTGAGAAACAGGCAGACAGTATGTGGGCTGTGGCCCTCGCAGTGACGTTAGGGTTGTTACCCTGTGTCATACCTCAGGATACTAACACTCAGTACCACGGCCCGCCCTACTACACACAGGAAATGCCCACCGTGTGGCACGTGAACCAGTACCCTGGCGACCCCTGGTGGCATCATGAAGACTGTCACAGAGCCAACCGTTCTGCAGTGTGTGATCCAAATGGCCTCATCAGTCACGAAGAAGGTACGTGACAGTGTGGATTTCTGTAGACACCGAGAAAAGACTGAGCCTAATATTGCTATATGATACTCCTCCCTGCCTAAACCTTCTTAGGCACAGTTTGGAAACATACATGTATTTTTTCATACAGAGGAAAAGCATCCTGCTCCTCTCGATCTTAAGAAATATCTACGTCATTGCACAACTTGCCCGTTCTTGGCAAAAGTCAGAATGGCATTTAGACGAGAAATTGCTCTGTTTCCTTCCTTTTTGTCATTACACACAGATATAAATAATATTAAATCTTTTGTTGTATTTTAAATAATGGTTTGATATTTACCAAATACCAATTATAATTGAAAATGTATACTTCGAAAATTATTCTTAATGGAAGACATATAATAATATATGTCATTGAGTTTAAGTTTTAGAATGACTTGATACAAATCTAATTGAACAGGTTTGAAATAAACTTCATTACTTTAACCGTATTTCAAGTAATATTTTCACATTTATGTTTCAGCCAATGAAATTGACAGTGTGATTGAATCTGTGACAGTTGGCACGAGATGCCCGTGCTACAATTGTGTAAACAATCAACGTGGTTACATAATACGGGTAGCTTTGATGGATGAAATGGCGGATTTATTTAAGTAAGTAATTTCATTGGAATCAAATTCAAATGACCAATAGTTTCGAAACCTAATCATACAACGTTGACTTACTTTAGTTTTACGTTGATGGTTGATACATTGCGTTAATTTTGTGATATATTACACTCATATATTTTAATGAGGATAAATCCAACATCTGGATCGGTGATTTGCTGCGGTAAAAGTTGCGAGTACAAGGTGCTATTGATAACTCAACGGCTTTTCTACAGTGGATGTACGTCTTCGAATACACACAAATATTTTGTCATATGTAACAGTGAAAATACACAATAGTTGGACATTTTCATGGTGCTAAATAATGTTTGTACTTGAATGTTGAATGTTTTGAAATTCTTGACATCAACTTAAGATAGCCTGTGTTGTAAACATGCCGCTCTCAATTTTGATATCAAAAGATATGGTGCCAGCGTATCAGGTACTTCTGATAGTGAGGGTCATATCGCCCTCCGTAACGACTTCAACACAGGTAGCCTGACCACAGCTTGTACTTCGCTCTACTTCTCAGGTGTAGATCTCACATAGGAACCCTTCCTTTGATTTCGGAATTCAGTTTCATTATGAGAAAGACGTTTAAAGCGGTCGAAAATAACATCTTGCCTTGGAGTACACCATTGCATTATAACCTTTCTTCAGAAGGATAGTAACCTTGACTTTGTGCACTTTGCGGGCTGATTTAGTTGACCTCGCGATTAAGGCGATTAATGTTAGAGTTAATCTCATTAAATCGCGAAGTTAGTCAGGTCAAAGGTGACGATCAGCATATATACTCTATATAATTTACGTAAACTGTTAATATCGAAATTCGAACTCAGTACACATGACGTTGATCCTACCACTGACATTCGTGCTCAAATCGACAACGTGGGGCGGGGTGATGGTGGGGCAGGGGTGGTAACTTGTACAAACTGAACGCTCTAGACAGACACTAAGTGTTACGTGTGACTATATATACTGACGTCCAAAAGAAAGTATACCGAGATTTTGACAGACTACTGAATAAATTCACAAATGCG
>JAUELE010224626.1:0-12590 GCA_031471655.1 Diodora aspera | reverse complement strand
CAGGTGTTATGTACCTCAAGGTGGATATCAAAAAGTTATGTTACCTTGTTCTCTTTTCCCTTATGGATAATAATAAGCAACGAACGTCGCCTTCTTATACTGCAACTGCTCATTTCCTCTGTTTATTTGCAAAATATACATGTATCAGTAAAATTCAGTTATTTATTAACCAATCATTATGACTTGGGACAATTATATGTAGGTCATTACACCCACACTTCAGTAGTTGGGTTGACGATGGTCTACATTTAGGCGTCTTTCCTCAGTCGTCTCTGAAAGTGTTGTTCAGTTTCAGTTTATTTTTGCTAATTAATCTGTTGTGAATCAAACTATTTCATTTCTGTACATGGTATTTATTCTCTGAAGCTATTTGAATATCGTTTGTTATCGATTACTATTATTTCCAATGAACTATACACTTCACATGAAATGCTCCTCAAAATCTAAACATTCCTGATATATCGGCACATTTGTACATGTTGTGCGTGGTTGTCACTTTAAGCACATTGGCATGTGACATGTGTGCTAACATGTTGCCATCTGGATTTCGGATGCACTGCTTCTTGTTAATACTAGTGTTATCATTATGTTTGACCCTAAACTTCATTTAAGTAGTATATATCTAACCCTTTCAGAGACTCGAGACTGCTGTCACCTACTGAGGAGTGAAAGGGTTGTGCAAAAACTTATTCCGCCCTGCAAGTCTGATGAGATAAGCCGTACACTACTTGACCCGCGTGGAGAGAGTCTTCCCCGCGTCCTGTCGACCAAGAGCACGGATGACCAGGTGAGATCCCTGACTCACCTGGCGACATGATTGCGGACAGGTGAGGTATTTTTGAAGGATGGTGATCAACAGCGAGTTGCGAGATGGGTGTAAACACATGTTTGTACTACACGCACTGTCACAGCCTGTAAAAGATCTTTGACATTTTTCGAGCTAAGTGAAACATACCGGCGCCATTTTTGACAGAGTCCTTGCCTACAAATGGTACTGGCTGGACTCCCGGAGGGCTGGTAGTTAGTTTAGGGGGATGCGTCATGGGGTCACTTTGGGTCCAAAGATTCTTCTGACCGAAAAGTTTTGACATTTATTCATTCACTCAACCTGCCCTCTTAAACTCACCCACTCATTCAATTACTCATAAACCCTCTCACTCATTCATTCACACAGATAAACTCCTATTCAAAGATTCATTCAGTCACACATTCACACAGACACCCTCCCATTGAACGGTTCCATCATTCGTTCACTCACACATATACCCTCCTATTCAACGATTTATTCAGTGTCATACCGTGCTATTCAATTATTTATTCAGCCTTTTATACCAACCAGTTCAATGATTCATTCAGCCTTTCACACACTCCTATTCAACGATTCATTCAACCTGTCATACCCTCCTATTCAATGATTCATTCAACCTTTCATACTCTCCTATTCAATGATTCATTCAACCTGCCATGCTCTCCTATTCAATGATTCATTCAACCTTTCATGCTCTCCTATTCAATGATTCATTCAACCTTTCATGCTCTCTTATTCAATCATCCATTCAACCTGTCATACTTTCCTATTCAATGATTCATTCAACCTTTCATGCTCTCCTATTCAATGATTCATTCAACCTTTCATGCTCTTTTATTCAATCATTCATTCAGCCTTTCATACCCTCCTATTGAATGCTTCATTCAACCTTTTATAGTCACCTATTGAATGCTTTACTGAGCCTTTCATGTTATTCTATTCAATCATTCATTCAACCTTTCATACCCTCCTATTTAATGATTCATTCAACCTTTCATACCCTCCTATTGAATGCTTCATTCAACCTTTCATAGTCTCCTATTGAATGCTTCACTGAGCCTTTTAACTCACAAAGATACCGTCCTATTCAATGATTTATTCAGCCTTTCATACCCTTTTATTCAATGATTCATTCAACCTTTCATACTCTCCTATTCAATGATTCATTCAGCTTTTCATACTCTTCTATTCAATGATTCATTCAACCTTTCATACTCTTATATTCAATGATTCATCCAGCCTTTCATACTCTTCTATTGACTCCTTCGTTCAACCTATCATACGTTCCTATTGGATGCTTCACTGGGCCTATAAACTCACAAAAATACCCTCCTATTCAATGATTATATTCAACCTTTCATACCCTCATATTCAATGATTCGTTCAACCTTTCATGCTCTCCTATTCAGTGATTCATTCAACCTTTCGTGCTCTCCTATTCAACGATTCATTCAACCTTTCATGCTCTCCTTTTCAATGATTCATTCAACCTTTCATGCTCTCCTATTGAGTGATTCATTCAGTATTTCATACGCACCTATTCAATGATCCATTCAACCTATCATACTCTCCTATTGAATGCTTCATTCAACCTTTCATACTCTCCTACTGAATGCTTCATTCAAGTTTCAGACGCTCCTACTGAATGCTTCATTCAACCTTTCATACTCTCCTATTGAATGTTTCATTGAGCCTTCAACTCACAAAGATACCCTCCTATTCAATGATTTATTCAGCCTTTTATACCCTCCTATTCCATGATTCATTCAGCCCTTCGGTCACACAGATACTCCGCTGTTCAATGATTCATTCAGCCTTTCACTCACACATATGCTGCCCTATCCAGTGATTCATTCAGCCTTTTACGCACACTGAACCAAATCCCGCTAAACAATTGCAAAGGCATTCTTTGAATGTTAACCAAAGATTTAGAAATAATATCATTTAGGAATAATATTTCTGGGACTAAATGTTAGTCTGGGTCTGTTGTATATAACCAACGTCGACTTCTTTTTCTCACACGGCGAAGATCAAGAGGTGGACACTGGACATTAAGTGGACAATGAACACGATTACTGGACAGACTAACCACGAGCTGGACAAATGACAAGATGAGGTGGGTTTGAAAACACAAAAGAAAACAAGTATGGTGGACTGACACGGGTGACCTCGGGTCAAATGTCCGTCTCTGGCCACTTGACCAATGGTCATCTGCCGGTGTCAAGCCGAATGACCATGGGTCTGTGCTAGAAGGCGCTATAGTGGCCACTGATTCTACGCCTGACAAAAGACACATCCATTAGGACAAGGTGTCTTCAGTATAAGGTAAGACAACAGTTTCTAGAACGTTGTCCACAAACATATATCAACATACACGAGGGTCTTTCTTAACACAAATATTTTATTTGAGATTCGAACTCGTACACGGTGGAGCTGCCAAATGTCCTGATCATGATTTCCTGTCCTGAGGTCCGTTATGTTTAATGACCATCACTTAAGTAAATTCCGACTGCAATATTCTACAGATATGTTTGTTATACATCCTGTCGTGTTTCCTATACCAGGTATTTTTCCCTCAACTAAATTATGAAAAGTATCATAGTTTGTGGAATAAAACAAAGCGCAGTTTGTAGATACTGATGTGATGTTAGGCCAATACATTTATATATTAGATCACCATACTGATGTGATGTTAGGCCAATACATTTATATATTAGATCACCATACTGTCCCACCACTTATTATCTCGTGCATCCTTCAGTTCTCAGTACCCATAAGTACACAACTGCAGACTCTATTAATGTAAAATGAAACTTATTGACCGTTTGTAATGAATCGTCTGTCTGTCTGTCTGAATGTCGAAACGTCTGACTATCCGTGTGTGAGCTTCTTGTTTGTCAATATCAAACGTTAAGGTTATACACATCTCAATCTCATACACATCCCTCTTTTAAACAACCTGCACGGATCCGCATCAACGTTTTACCAAACCAAAATAGCTATAATAATCATCAACATCCTCAGTATCCCCCCAAAACCAGTATTTACTAAAGTTCCAACAGCCAGAGAAATATATATCCAAACACCTGCAACACATCTGTACCTAAAGCAGCAGTTGTTAATATGTTAGATGAACCGCTGTGAGTACGGTGTTCGGGTCGTTTCAGTGTATCCTCTGAATTCTGCAAGTGTCATCTAAACTGAAAGCATATCCATCAGAAGAGTCAGGGCGAAACCCCAAACCAGCTTTACCCAACACTAACTTGTCTTGTGCTTGCCAACCTGCTTTCGTTGTTAGTTTCAATGACCTGTCTAATTACTTATATGTCATTAGGCGTCGGATGCTTGTTCATTTCATTTTGTAGGTCAGTCAGTCTGTCACATGTAGATATAGTGCCGTGCCAACAGGTGGGGATAGTGATATTGGGACATTTCTTACTAATGAATATGCATGGTGCCAATGTTAGCTGATCTGAAAACGTTTCAGTTTGTCAACGTGAATATGACAGGGTAGGTGTCACAGGCATTCACGAAAACCTCGAGGCCCTCGTAACGTAATCACTTCATTCATTCAGGCATTCATTAATTCATTCATTCATTCAGATCTGGTTACTTGAGCAAATAATTTTAGAAATTGCAGGACACAAATTCCGTTGAGTCGCCCATTCATGCCAATAAGTAGGTCTTGTTTAATCTCGAAACATCTGCTAATTCCAAAGGGGCCATTCATTATTTCCAACAGATAGATGGACAGACTTGAACGTATACTTAGCACGTGTCCCAGTTCAGCCAGCTGAAAGGTCGAACAATCAGACACACAGATTTTTGTTGTTGCTGGGTTGTTGCTAAATCCGCCTGTTGATAAAACTGAAATAATGAACGGTCCCCCATGAGTCCTCATTAGGAGAAAGCAATCTTGCCTCCCCCTTTTCTGACACTGCCTCGACCACTGGCGCCCCCTCATATTGTTGATGTCAATCTTCACCGTATGAGAGAACAACAGTTTAACATGATTCTTTTATACGAAAATATATTTTTGTTAGTAGGATATAGTCTTTTTTCACTCGCCAAATATCCACAATATAAACTAAATTGGGAAATCGTAACTCAATCTGCTGACCAGTTCTCGTTTGAGAGTACACGGACAGGTCCGATTTAAGTGTCTTGCTTCTGCGCTATGCATGCACCTTGCCAAATGATAAACGAAGACTTCGTCACAGTCAGTGTTTTAATACGACGTGCACGATACATTGTCCCAACATTTCTGCAAGCCACTAGTAAGTCTCACTAACACAAACAACATTGCATGACAGTTACAGACATGATTTGGCATGACGGAACATGGCGTTTCTTGTTGATAGATCACCGAGGCGTGGTCTATCTCTACTGCGTTACGTCCTGAGGTTCAAGTGAGAGAAGACTACAGTACTAGAGTTATACCTGATGTCATGGACTCTCACTATGTCATATAATGTTATGATTGTTTGTTAGAGAGCAACCATTTCATTTTACGGGGGAACTGGAAGTTTTGAAAATATATAGTTTGTGGACAATTTCAAGAACATAAATAGGCTGTAGGAGTCAAGAGTAAAAAATAATGAGATTGCAGAGATATGTATTTTTAAAATTAGTTTTTAACTTTAATCTTCTCCTTTTAGCTACATTATATATTCCTGTAATCACATTTTGAAAACTCAAACCTGCCCCTGAATAAAACGTATCGTCGGCACTTACGTGAGAATCAATGGATTGTCTTATACCATGAGGTACAAACACATAGCTTGCAAGAGAAACATCTCCCACCTCCCCCGATACAAATCAAATGATCGCTCCCTTATGTTTGTACGTTTCTAGAGAAAGAGAAAGAGCATGCCTTTCAACATCTGTGATGTGTGGTACAAATTTTAATCTCTAATATAGTGCATTAAGTGTATTTATCGGTCGTGTATGTCATGCATAAGGGGTGAAAGTGAGAGAAATAGAAGTCAAAGTGAAGTGATGTATATGTTGTATATATCAGTCTCTGTTTCTGTAAACACATAATGAACGGGTTTTATCGTCAACGGCTTATGGTCCAAGTTTCAGTAAAATTATTTGGGGGTGAATGAAACATAAGGGAGGATAAGATAAAACGTTATCAAAAACATGACGAACATTTAGTTGCGGGTGAATGACATTTTATGATGAACGCTCATGGTAAATTATACTGAAAAATTCAGAGACGCTTTAGCAATTGATCAAATACAACATTATGTGTTTTATTTGGGATTACATCTTCTTGAAAACAAGCTATTCTGCTGCTGTTTGCGGGTTAGTCCCGTTCGGGATTCGAACTCTCTCCCTTAGGGTCAGGCATCCATCGCCAGCACTAAAGATCAGCGATGTAGTCGAGTCAGTCACCCAGTGAGTTGCTGAACTTTTTAGCGAAGTCTCGGTAGCTGTGTGGTAGTCTACATAGCTGATCTTTAGTGCCGGCGATGGGTGCCTGGTCGGAGCGGGTTCGAATCCCGGACGAGGCTCAAAACAGTAATAAAATAGCTAATTTACAAGGAAATGTGATCCCAAATAAAACAAATAATGCTGACACTGAAATAGTTAAGAAGCACTGATTAACTTAAAACTTTCTAAATGCAGTGAGCGCTTGAACTGAGGCATATATACTGACGTCCAAAAGAAAGCTTACCAAGATTTTGAGAGACTACTGAATAAATTCACATATGCGTTGAATATACAAGAGATATCCCTTCAAAACTTGGAAGGTTTATCAATGAGATGATGTCAATCAAATTGCACTCACCGAAATCCAAGCATCCTTTTGATCAACTATGGCATGAAGACGTAAGGTAAAATAATTGAAAGAATTTGGTATACTTTCTTTTAGACGTCAGTATATAATTATATAGTATATAAATAGATTCCTGACGATCGTAGGTCGATCATTACATTGGCATGACTATGAATTCATCTGTATACATCGTAAAGCAACGCCAAAAGAAATACATTTCCAAAAGTAAAAGATCAAAACAGAAAACCAATAGTGAAAAGGTCTTCAAAGTTTCAAAATAATTTTAAATGTGTTTTGCGAGACTCTCAGCAATAGATAATGGTTATTTTAGAATCTAAACTTTCAACATGAAAAGACATTAACTGTTGGCAGTTACAATGAACTGCTGTCAGCAACGGGCAAAGTTGCTTGTTAATAAAAATTAATGGTGTACTAATCATTTTTACTCCCTTTGCCATTTATACTGACCGATATGTTTGGAGTTTTTTCATTAGTTCCGAATCGACCAACGCATAGTTCTGGACCACTTCCTGTTCAGTTTTTTCAACAGAGTCTGTTTTCAGCCGTATCAAGGGCCGTAACGCTTTCAGAAGCCGAAGGGGCACGGATCCCACCAGTTTTCCCTCAGAAAAATTCAAGTACAATGTCAGTATCTAGACATTTTGATATTTGTTCCCATATCAAATGTTAAATAAGACGTCTAGTGAGCATATAATTGCAATAATATATAACTATTGAATTAAATATTCATTATTGTGGTATCACGTGTGGCTACGTGGTTTTGTGCTCCGGTTTTTCAAGGCTTAATTGCTACGACACTGTATCTTAACGGTCAGTCTGTTTGACCGGCGCTGGCTGCAGTGATTTTGTGCTGTCCCAGCAACTACACGTATACTTCGTAATGACCTCAGAAGCCGCCCACATTGAGGTGGTAAGATATGCGTGACCAATGCTGATAATTCCGAGGACATGTTCGTCAAAATTAATGCAGACAATGTACGACCAAACGTCTTCACTGAAGTCTTGACGAACAAGAACGTCTCTTGGTAAAACCATTAATAGGCAGTCCTGATTTTACGAATGGTTTGGGTCTTCTATGTTATTCTTAAACTTGAGATTGACTCACAAAGGCACAGGCTGGTCGCTGGAGAGAGAATAAATATTTGTCTCATAACTATACAGATGCCAACATATCCTGGTCATATATTTATCTTAACGCGCCGATCAAATTGCATGTTATGGAATGCTAGGTGTCAAGCACCAGTTCGCATTCGGCAATACAATGTAGTATATTTAAGCCCCAAAGAAGCGCTTGTTTTATTGATCACATTTAACACCAAGGACACCTACTCCAAATGCGACCAACAATGCGATGCAAACAAGTCGCTTATCGGGGACAGGGTCAATGTAGATATCTCCCGGTTTGTCCCGGAAAGCAATGAAGACTGGCATAAGGAAATAGCGGAAATCGGTCGTCTAGACCAAACCAGCTTCCTCAACATTTACAGTGATACATCTGTTGGAGCATGGTAGTCTTTGATGTCGACTGGTGACCTGGAATGCACGCCAATACTTCTCCTTCCTCCATCAATCTACTGCTTGGCAATAGTCAGCTAGTTCTCCTTCCGTCAGTCTACTGCATTGCAAACACGCGTAAACACGCACAGAGATTAAGCAAGCTTTTAGGTGGATAAAATAAGGTCTGTACTTCAGTAAAGATCCTTAATGAAAGTAATGGTCAAAGTCGGTGTTATTGCTTTAAGATTAAATGTCCGGCACTGGACAGAGGTTAGGTTTAAAGACCAGGGCCCTGTTTCACAAAGCGACCTTAGTTAAGATCAACCTAGCGACTCGTCTATTTTTGAAAAAAACGTGACAAACATGTGTCCATATTTCTCAAAATAATCTAGGAGTGCTTTTAGGATATGTTTTACAGCATTAAGTTATTATGTCAACTGGCATTATGGTTAAAACGTGGTTTAAAAAGTAGATCTTTAGAGCTTGCGTATGGCCTCGCAGAGAACCTTGATAATGGCTCTGCAGACCGTGCTTATATGCATCATTGAGTCATATTCCATCAAGAATAATTGTGCCACCTTCTAGCAATCATGGAATCATATTCCATCAAGCATTGATGTGAGCCATATCCCATCAATCATTGCCTATCAAACATTTATTAAACCATATTCAAGCAATCGCCGAGCCATATGCTGTCAATCGTTGATTGAGTCATATTCTATCAATTATTGAGTCATGATTTATTCCACCAATCACTGAGCCGTATTCCATCAGTCATTGAATCGTATTTTACCAATCATTGAGCCATATTCCATCAGTCATTGAATCGTATTCTACCAATCATTGAGCCATATTCCATCTGACATTTTACCATAGTTTATCAATAATTGAGCCGTATTCCGTCAATCGACAGTCCATATTCAACCAATCACTATTTCAAATGAACAGCAGTCCATATTTCATCAATCAGCCATCCATAGTCCATCAATAACCGATCCTCGAGAGGTGAAGAGCAATCCTTTAATACTGGATCTTTCCTTCAGAATGTTTCATATTTTCCACTCTCCAAGAGATAAATAGTTATATAGGCATGTGAGTGAGTGCATGCATATGTGCATATATATTGTAGGAATATGCGTGCGTGTGTGTGAGCAAATGTGCAAGTTGACATACATACATCTCTCTCTCTCTCTCTCTCTCTCTCTCTCTCTCTCTCTCTCTCTCTCTCTCTCTCTCTCTCTCTCTCTCTCTCTCTCGATCTCGATCGACAGTTGTGGAATGTGGAAGGACAAAGGATTCACTTCCTGAACAAAACATAGCTGATGGAACCAAATAAGGGAACACAGATTTTATATATTATGTTTTGTTGACAATGCATTTTGAACACGTCGCATATTTTAATCAACCGTGAAACAAATGAACTGGCAGTATCTGGTGTGTCTTTAATGTCTCCTGATGACCCCTTTGACATTGACGTGGACACTTGAGATGATATTTCACTTAACTCATTTTCTTTGCGAGTCAAGAAACCTTACAGATTTGCGAGCACACTGCATTGTGTTCAACGTGCATTTTTCTGCAATTGAAACCGGAAGCAGAATGAGTCATGTTACGGAGAAATTTTACATGTACTCATGTATAAGGTATCGTGTGAACCGGAAACGTTGTCAATCTTTATAAGCGCGATCCATTTTCACTGCGAGCAGTGAATGCGGAATTTGAAACGTGGCTTTTTCAAAAACGTGTTAAATTATTTAGAGAGTTCTTGAATGCCGACAATTAAAATAACTCGCCTTCCTCGTTGTTTTGTCTCTGCGGACGAGGAGCGACAGAAATTGCCCTTTAGCCGTAGCTCATCATGTATCGTAAATTTCAGAGAAGTCTCGCCATTTCCGGAACTAACGTATCTGATTCAGAATATGATAGATCAATATCTAAATGCAACGGCTTAAATAACGAGCATACTTTCAGTTTCTCAAAATGAGTTAATTGCCGTCAAAGATAACTGATGGTGAACGCTATAATTCATCTTTTCTTCAGAATTGGAGATGACATGTTTACAGTTGCTTGGAAGCCAAGTATTTTTAAACTGAATTCTTATCGACTCTGACTTGAGACATGCAAAATTTCGTTTAACTACGCGGAACGCGGTTTTTTCACACAGACATACAGAAGCAGAATACTGAATGTACTTTGTAATACGAAGGACGCTGTAGGACAAGCCTAATGTGTATGAGTGAGGGCTTTGGACGGACGTCTCCAGAGAAGACGCCAACAAAGACACACACAAAAATGTAAATGAATCTGTTTTTCGTTATTTGGATTTTACTGACGCTTCAACTGATGATCTCGTTTTACCTTGTCTTGGGGTGGTGATTTGGAGGTTGGGGGAAGCCCTGTTGCCTGCCCCCCCCCCCCCTCCCAACATATGCTTAAATTTGGCATTATTGATTTCACACCCACAAAGTATCTAGGCACCCCATCTCCCCATGGCCCACCCAGATTATTACATTGTCTATGAAACAGCACGAGCAGCGCTTTGAGATCAGTAGCGACCGAAATCAGCACGCGTTTTCTGTCTGTATATATTTTTCCTTCCATGGTTGTTGATATCGAAGTTAGCGGATGATATATACTCTTCCAAAAAAGAAACGCAACAGGGATATTCTGTTCATAAGTATCCAAACAGGTGATATAACGTTACAAACTTTATGAATAAAATGTCTTTTGGTGTGCCATACGCATTCACAAATTCACAACGGGTAAAACACAGCAACCTGAAAAGGCACATGAAAATCGTGGATTTTCGATAAACCGCATTCGCCGTGCATTGCATTGAATCAATCGATGTGCACGTTCTGCGCGTGTATCACGTACACCAACACTTTAAACGTACCAAGACTCAATGAAGAACAGAGAAACAACGTCATCGGCCGCTTGGATACAGACGAATACAGGTCGGCCGTTGCCAGGGCATTTAATGTTTCCATGCACCATCTCAGTACTGTGGGACCGATACCAACAACATGGATCGACACGCGATGTGCCCAGATCCGGTCGACCCCTAGTGACCACGCCCGCCCAGGACCATTACATCCGGTTACGCCACAGAGGATGACTACTGCAACCTCCACCACATCAACAATACCGTGACTGCGTAGGATATCGGATCAAACTGTACGCAACCGCCTACGTGAGGCAGGCCTTCGAGCCAGGCGTCCTGTTCGGGGCATCATTTTGACACGACAACATCGTCAACAACGACTACAGTGGTGCCAGGTACATAGTGTGACCTCAACTGCGATGGAGACTTGTTTGGTTCAGTGATGAATCGCGATTTCTGCTCCGTCCACAGGATGGGAGAATTCGTGTTAACAGACGTCACAACGGCAGGACCAATCTGAATCACATTCAGTGCAATTTAACGGCACAACGCTACATTGGTGAAATCATGCGGCCGCACGTCGTCCCCATTGTGGTCAGTTTCACAATGTCATGAAAATGTGGTTTTGCGTTTCTTTTTTTGAGGAGATATAATGGTCTTCGTTCGTTCGTTCGTCCCTTCTTTAGTCTCACAATTGCGGCGAAACTACTCGACCTACCCGTATATAATCTGGAACATACATCAGTCATTCCTCAAAGATGTGCATTTTGCCATTTTTAAATCTCTACCATTATTATTGGCGTTTCCATGGCAAATGTTTCCGAAAACAGGCTGTCTCAAGGAAACTAGATTATGTTACACAACTCTCCTATTTCAATGACGGTGAGAATTTTCAACTTGTATCGATTGCGAGCGTAGAATAGTTGCACCACCTATTTAAGTAGGACAGGGGTACATACCTTGGCCATGGCAATGATTACTGTTAGACTTTAAACTATACTCAGCGTCTTTAATGAAGGGTCAAATGGTATATAGCACATGAAAAGAAGAGTTTTCCAGAAACAATAGAACTGAGAGTACATGTATTATCATAATGTTTAATGTGTTAACAAACATGACACATTATGACATAGAGTTAAAAGGTTTCAACAGCACTGGCAAACATAAGTTGTGTGGGCCAACCCCCAAAAATGGAACTAACAAATATGAAGCACTCGGTAATTCAATATCTTGTGCATCCCCCTCGCGCGTCCATGACACAGATGCACCTCTTCCTCGTGCTCCTTATCAAGTTCATGAAGAAAGCTTGTGGAATCGCATTCCATTCCTCTACTAGAGCTCTGTGGAGTCCTTGGAGATCCACTGGTGCTGGGTGACGTGCTCGGTGGGGTTGAGATCTGGGGAGCATGCTGGCCGCTCCATCCGCTCGACGCCCTGCTGCCTAAGGAATTCCGTGACAATCCACGCCCTACGAGGCCTAGCGTTGTAATCTTGCAAAATAGAGGGTCGACCATAAAAACCATGCATAGCCTGCAGGAATGGTACTGCTATAGGAGCCAGAATCTCGTCCCGATAACGCTGTCCGGTAAGATTAC
>JAUELE010224615.1:0-12591 GCA_031471655.1 Diodora aspera | reverse complement strand
TTTTATGTATATTTATCATTCCAAAGGTTGTTTTTTGAAAAGAAAACAATGAGTTTGGACACGTATCCAACTTTAAACATCGATGACTATTTTGTAATGCGTTATGTGGGCTAATAAATTTAAGTACGTTGCTGAAAAAGGTAATTAAGTAAAGCGCGGACGTATGTTCGTTACCCGTATTATTTTTTGCCGGAGATGGTGTCATTTTAATTTGATAAAGTCATAAATGTTTTGTTTTGGACGCCATGTTGGTTTACTTTCCTGTCCAAGACACCGTATTCATCATGCGCGCGCCTTATGTGATTAGGTTCGATCCCAAATGATGGTATTATGCTGATTTGATACCTTTTATTAACAAATCGAATCGCTCGCACACCAGCTGATCATGGCAAAATTACGGTTAATGCCACAATAAAAAAAACTAGTTACATAGATTTTGTTTTGGCGTTTGGGGATCTTTCTCGTAAATAGCCATTGAAAAAAACCCGGTACACAACGATACGATATGATATACATTGTACAACGATGCGGCACACTTTTATTCATGACTCGCACATTTATAGTAAATGAAGTCGAACCTCAGTTGACCATCAGTACTAAATGTAGTGTGTTTATTGCACAAACACAATTGATAATGTCAGGTGGCGGGTAAGTGAACGCGCGCCATACTTTCTCTACTTCATAATATTGTACATGGTGGCCAG
Organism: Diodora aspera; assembly: GCA_031471655.1. NCBI lineage: Eukaryota > Metazoa > Mollusca > Gastropoda > Lepetellida > Fissurellidae > Diodora > Diodora aspera. The sequence continues at coordinate 11,887 of JAUELE010224615.1, read as the reverse complement.
TCTTCCGAAGGGCTTGTTTCTGGGTTGTGGAAGCTTGAAAAAACCGTGTCCAATCTGTGTTGGTTATATATGTGGTCTATAACTTGTTCTGAATATGTTGATCGTATTGCGACCAATCTATAAGTTTCAGTTCAACGGTCCAGCTGAATGGCACGTTGTTGAACAATAATGTAGTTTCATTTCCATTTGAATAACATCACGAAACCCCTTTGAAAATACACATAATCGAAGTGCCAAGGCCGGTGTATAAGGGTGAAGCATTCAGAATGTGTATAAAACAGTGATGAAGTGATGACCTCGATTTTCACTGTGGCCTTTCTAAATGTTTCATTTAGATCCTTCGCATGTGTTTCACCAATCGCTAATGTATTTTCCACATTTTAAACATAATCTTAACAAGAAAAGTAGTGAACACAGCTCACGTAGATACCCCGGCTACCAGCTGTATACACCAAAATGATATTGCAATGTTTAGTAGGTAACTAGTCTTTTTGTGACATACCAAGGGCTTTATGCAAATGCTGCAAGAGGCACATCTACGCCTCTTACAGATCACTGGAATTAAGTTTCTTCAGAATCCGACAATTAATGATGGTGTTATCGGTGGAATAAAAACACGGTCTGATGATTAGTTAAATTATGCAAATGATGCAAAAGGCACATCTACGCCTCATACAAATCATGTTTTAAAAATGTCATCAGTTTCCGACAGTTAATGATGGTGTTATGGGTAGAACAAAAACTAAGTCCAATGATTAAGAAAAAACATGCATAAATTATGCAAATGGACACACAGATATGCAACTGATGCAAAAGGCACATCTACACCTCCTACTCATCGCATGTGTAAAGTCTGATAGGGTTCCCGCAATTAGTGAAGATGCTATGAGCGGAACGGAACATACATGTAAGTCCAATGATTATTATACAAATGACCACACAGGTATGTACATGATGCAAAAGGCACATTTTCACCTCCTACACGTCGCATGTATAAAGTTACATAGGATTCCGACAATTAGTGAATTAAATTATGTCCAATGATTAGAAAAGCATGCATAAATAAAGCAAATGACCACACAGATATGCAAACGATGCACATGTCACATCCACACCTCCTACTCATCGCATGTGTAAATTGTCATAGGATTCTGACAATTAGTGAAGGTGCTATGTGCAAAACAAAAACTAAATCCTAAGTTCAGAAAAACCTGCATAAATTATGAAAATGACCACACAGCAATGCAAATTATGCAAAAGGCACATCTAGACCTCCTACTCTTCGCATGTATAACGTTTCATATGCTTCGGACAATTAGTTAAGGTGCTTTGAGCGAACAAAAACTAAGTCCAATGATTAGAAAAAACGTGCATAAATTATGACAATGATCACACAGATATGCACATTATGCAAAAGGCACATCTACACCTCCTTCTCATCGCACGTGTAAGGTTTCATAGCATTCCGACAATAAGTGAAGGTGCTATGAGCGGAACAAAAACTTAGTCCTTAGTTTAGAAAAACCTGCATAAATTATGCAAATGACCACACAGAAATGCAAATAATGCAAAAGGCACATCTACACCTCATACAGATCAAATGTATAACGTTTCATAGGATTCCAACAATTATTGAAGGTGCTATGAAAGGAACAAAATGTACGGGACGGACGGACATGACGAGCGCTACGTTGTAGCGGGGTATAAAAACGGGCAGTGTTTTGTTCACAATGCAAATATAATGTATCTGTAAATATGTCACATATTTCTTTAATGTATTTGAAATAATTATGTGGCAGCTGTATTATTAATTGCCTAATTCGTCCCAAGGGGAATATCAATATATAATAATGTCGCGAAGTTTTCATCATTTTAAAAGTAAGACCGTATGTACGTTAATAAAAATAGTGAAATGTATTTCCAGTGTATATTTCGTACATTTTAAACATTTGGAGCTTAACGTATCTTTATGTAAATACATAGAAATGAACAACAGTTCCAAATAATATTCGTTTCACGTGTTAGTGAGTTTCATCGTGCTCATAAGCGGATCCAGATTATTGAACGTGGGCGGGGTGTATGCAAATAGCAAATGTCCTCCAGTTAGTGCATTTAACAAGAGAAATCGCTGCAAAAAGGGGAGCGCTCTCCCTGCACACGCCATTGGACGTGTCTATGGTGGTGTTGGTATTTATCTAAGAAAAAGACGAGATCTGAAGCAAAGTATATTACATTCTGAATTCATAATTCATTTTTAAATTTAATATTCTCCCTCTTCTTCATGTTCTCCCATAAATTTTACAAAATAACCAAACTCGTACTTGTACATGTACAATGTACATGTCGGTCATTGATTTCTGTCGTACCATTGCAGATAAACAAGTGTTCATTTTTCAATGTACCTGGTACTTTTTGTGTGATTTCTACAAAATGTACTATCTACGTTTAGCTACGTGCATTTATAGCATAGTTGTTTAAACCACGCCATTCCAGATTGGAGCCAGAATGAATGTGAAGCTCTTTATGTTTACAACATTTACCTTGAAACTCCGCGTGACGCCAAACAACAGCATCTGCCACTTGGAGGGAAACCCAGACAGCCGTTACTTGACTATATCTGGGTCACAAATAGCTATAGTTATAAATAACTATAGTTATAAAAAGAAACGTGTAAGGTTCATGTATTGATTATAAGATACACAGGATAGTGTATATCCTTATTGTTTATATCCTCGAAAAGATAAAAATAAAAATTATTTTCTGCAAATTTGAAACTTTAAATTCAACACCTTATATACATCTTCAAGGTCCATATTAATTTGTATATTGTCCACTGAGTTCGAACGTAACATGAGGTCTGGATATGACTTTTGTTTGAGTTTGTACAGAAGTTCAGAAGTTACGTTTCTTGACAAGTGTGCTGGTGTTAACAGACAACGCGTTGCTGTTTCTTATGACGTGAGGAGTCCCGGTGGGCTAATTCACCACTTAACAACCGCATCAGCTCCAGGTGTGAACTCACGGGAATACTTCTATTTCCATGTACACTTTTGTCAGTCGTAATAACTATCACCGTCAGGGGGGCCATATTTATACACATTCTCCCTATTTGCAGACCTGCTATTGATTACGTCGACGGCTGACGCAGTTCGATATTTTGGCGTATTTTGCTCACAAAGAGAGGACTTCTGATAAACACGTATGGCAAGATATATCCGTCTCGTAATTCTGTATAATCGGAGCGATAAAGCAGCATTTATACTACTGGTATTAGAAAAATTATAATCCTCCGCAACTGTAATTGTTGATTTTTGCTGTCGATGACATATCTCAAGCATATTGGTCTCATTGCAAAAAGTTGTTGAAAGTTCTTAGAAATAATGGTATTTGAACGTATTTATATTGTAGTTTCCGAACAGGTCATAATTTGTCACCGAGTTGCGGTTCAGTTAAACTGACGATAAAAAGAAAGTATACCGACAAGTTTTGGGGAAAGATAAAAAAAAGCAAAAACACACGGCGATGCAAACCTATAACTTAGAAGATATATGTTTGTGACCATATATTAAAGCTAATATACACAATAATCGCTATTAAAAGTCAACAGGATCGTTCTCAAACAGTATTCGGGTTAATGTGTTGATAAAACGTTTCGGTATACTTTCGGATGATCGTTGGTTTATTTACTGGCATGTAAAATACTAATTGTTACTGAAAGTAGAACGTTTTCATTGAAGATGGCTTCCTAAGCGTCTTTTCAATCATATCTCATTTTACGTATGGAATACTCAAGAATCAACCCACCTACATGTAGTACACGCGTAATAGTTTAGAGTAGAGAGACACCGAATTAGATACTTTAACACAGCTTTACCATAAGAGGTGTATGCGTTAAGTTCTTATTTGACTCATATTGCCAGTAGAGGTGATGCAAGAAATCATTGCGTGAACCGCAATGAACCTTTCCACGTGTTCACAGTTTGTTTCTTTCTCTTGAAATAAAGCAACTCTTGTTCTTACTTTCGTGAGACACCAAATAGAACTGACAGTGACAGAGTACACGTCTGTAATAAACTGCAGTGGATATGCTTCTGAAACCTTTGGGAAGTCTCAACACTTCTGTAAAGAATACTTTATCATTGGCACTGTACCAAATAAATTCAGTTAATTTATTTTTACACTATACTGACATTTTTTTTACTGCTAAATGGTGCACAACGCGTTCATGCATTTTCGTGTTGACATGAAGTATGTTCAACATTACATGAACATGATCATCGTCATGAATATAAAGTATCAACTAGAGAATAAGACGACATGCAGTACATGTATATTACCTATTGTCGTCACACGTGCAACTCTGTAACGATTATTAGGCTCATGAATCATTCGCATAGTGTATAATACCACACGCCTTTACAATCAGCATGTACAGGCTCTGTAGTGTCAATATGACAGAATATTGCACTATTTGCGTCAAGTTTCATTTCATTTTCAGTGAATAAAAGCGTGCAGTTAAAGCGTTTGGATCTTTATAATTACCTTCAAACATGAAATACGCCACATCTGTTACTAATCAGCAACTTGTGGGCGAGAAGGTTGTTAACAACAACTGAATTTCACAAGCTGAACAGTGTGGTATTTGTTCAATACTTCAAGTACAATAAGAAATTCGTGGGCACCATAAGCCTATTTCAAACTCATTTCTTTTTATACAAAAATCATTTTGACCATGTTATTTAATGCATTTGTACCTGTTTTAGGGAAGCTTTATTTAATCGTTCTGGTACTTTTCAATATTAAAATTGGGTCCATCTTCTACTGTATCTTTTCAAGAGAGAGGATGTGTTAAAATGGTTATTGGTTTCCTGATCACACTGTCTCCAATGTGTAATAAAAAATACTAACGGTTCCAGGTTTACTGATGTGAAACTATAAGCCAGTAATTGCGTTCTCGTCAGCAAGATGGCTAAAAAAACACCTTAAACATGATTGCGAACGGGATCTACAACTGACTTAAAGAAGCACACAAAGGTATTAATACATTTTCTTGAAGCTGCAGAAGATGGACAGGTAAACATATTACCAAATGTGAGCCCTCACTCAGAACCGATGTCAACAGCCTAAGCAAATAGTTAAATAGAGCCGTTCTCCCTTGAACACACGACATTTGAAGCTGTACAGTTCCACTTTGTCCTTGTCATCTTGGCCTCGAGCTAATTCATTTGTCTGGCACAGACGAAGAAAAAAAGGCATATTTTTTCCTGCAGTTAACCAAATCAAACAGATGTGATGTACAACGGCGAAACGCCTTGCAAGAAACGTCGTTTTGTGAACGTTTTATGTTTAATAAAACAGAATTAAATAACACTTGCATGTAGTTTATTTTTTCTTCACTATGTAGTGGTATGCTTGGAAAACTTACGTGAAACAAAGACACGATAACGTGAGCATCCTTCAGAATAGAAGAGTAAGTGACATGAATTTAATGCAGTTTTCGGCAAGCTTTCAACCATATCACATGAGAGTTACCTATATGAAGTCAGCGGTGGGGTTACATCTCTGGGTTGAAAATAGATAAGCACACGGAATTCGTACTCATAACAACCGGCTGTGACGGATTACTGGGTGGACACCAGCTGGAAATGGGTACAGTTAATAATCAAACATGATTTTCATATTAATATCTTAAAGTGGCTGAACAGTGGTCAGTGCCACAGATTCAGACGTCAGTCAGGCAATTAAGAATGGTGAACCAGTTTCACATACACGAGGTGACAGCTGAATCCATTAAACCAACGTCTACTTGACATGATATTGACGGATCTGGATACGTTCGTTAACCTCAGTAAGTCAAAACGTGCTCTGTCACACACTGCATTGAGTGCAGAGGGAAGTAGGAAAACTAGGGTCTCTTTGCATTAACTGAATAATTATTCCTGATTCCATCGTTGTCGCTAAACGTGCAGTGGACAATACAAGGGCACTTGACCAAATGATTGTAAGACATTCGCTGGGATACTTGAGAGACAGGACTGCCGGTGTTCGAGGTTGGTACCAGCATCAGCATAAAAGTAATTAACCATCAACAATAGGTTCTGGTAAATTATATTGAGAGTAACAGCAAATAGATACTGGATTACTAGATAATGGTTATTAGAATAACATAGGAACGCCGAGGCACTGGCAAATAACAAAAATAAATAATGAACTGTTTGTGTAAACTTCAAGGCCATGCTGAGGTCGCAGATGACGTACATCTGTAAGACTTACATCCCTTTTCCCTAATTTAATGTCTAAAGACTGAAAGATTCCACCTCCTTGTCATCTTATACTAAGAATGTGTAACGAATATTAAAAACGTATTGGCCTCTAGACTATACGGTTCCCATTAATAGGTTTGAAATTAATAGGTTAAATCAACGGCTTTGCCAAAGTATTACAAGAACAAAAGTATATCCGAAACTTACATTAAGTGAAATAGGATGCTGTCACTTTGCGAACAACATCATACAAATAACTGCACTGGAAATAATTTGAAGCTTTGAGTTGACAATTACTCACAATATTCAGATCAGGTGGAAGGAAGGGTAGCCCAATGTACAATGTACCTCACCTAGCGAAAGGAAATCAACAGCTATAATCTAATTGGTGGATCATCAGATCACACAATCATCTAGGGCTATATGTAATACTTTCAAAACTTCTAGTGATGAAATCTCAGCTGGATTAAGCAAATGCTTTGCTGATCATAGTTAAACGAGCCCTCTTATATTCTATGCCATGTATGTAATTATCGTAATCGCCTCAGACTTGCACTCTTTAGGTGCCAGTTCATGAACATGTTTGAGAATGTTCTCACTCAGCTCGCTTTATGCGATGATGGTCCTTGGAACTCCTTAGAATGTGGTTAGGCATCTTCCTTTGTGCATATACTCGTACTCAGATATTCAAGTCGCCTGAAATACTAGTAAGTTGCGAATAATTTGTTTAAGAGTTCAGGTCAACCCAATTACACATGGAAGTCAATGTTGAAAAAACGCAGACTTTGCACCAGTCTGGGATTATGTTAGACTCGAACCTGATTATATTGGGACAGTTGGTGCAAGATGACAATATGTACATAGCTACTATTAGTGTATGGAGTTGTTACAAAATGAACAAAATCTATATTTGACAACAACAAAACCAACAAAATACAGACTTAATACTTAACCTTCGTGTGTCGTCACCTCCCGGTGTATAACGTGTTGCTTTAATAGTGCTAACAAAACAAAATGATTGTGCGCTCACCCTGTTAATTCAATTCACTGGACCCCTCAAACTTTCAGGATTGCCTGGGTAATACAATCTGGAGGTTAAGAGCAGCGTTCATGCATGTCGAAGTGATGATGTCTTGAACGCGATGATTGGTCAACTTTAGAGAGCATTTTGATGTTGCGTGTCAGAGAAGCATTATTACACCGAGACATTTTGATTATTATGGATTAATTTTAAGACGTTAGCAACGATTTGCAGACTGGACTAGACTATGCATAGTTCAGAAGGGTGTGATTTCATGCTGGCTCTAATAAATATATGTAACTAACACCTGGGAGTGAGTGAGTGATTTTAGATTTAACGTGGTCGTCAGTATTCTGGCCACCCTATCACCTGTACCGCAAGACGGAGGCCAATCCACGGGTTGAAAGGGAACCATAAACGCCAAGGTTGGATAATGTCTGGGCTGACACGTCAACCACCGTGCCCCCACTCCCAACTAAAAACCCAGATGAAAACTATAAACGTGAATATTCAATTGAGATAAAGTAAATGTAAATGAATCACTTGTTCATTGGAACAGGTTGTTCTGTGGCATGTCTTAGAGTCATGTCCTTGCCTATAACGTGAACTATGACGAATCATGGACTTGTCCGTCATTTAGTGGGTTCATTGGATACACCTTTATTACTCATGGTGATTCCATCGCAGTCGACTATCCTGAAGACATCAGAAATAACCTGATCACTTTCAAGGGTTTTATGACTATTTTTAACCATACGAAACAAAAGGCCAGCCAAGCAGTTTAAGAAGACGGTCTTGACCTTGATGTTCTCACGCTCTGCTGAAACTGCTCTCATCATACTGACAACAACAATGTTATTAAGATATTCACGGGGGACTGCGCACCATTTGTAAGGACATGTATCACTTGTGGTGCCTCACTGTCCTGTAACGGATAGCTAATGGCCGATACACTTTCTCCTCAAAGGTTCTGCTTGTCTTGTTTAATTACTTACAAGGGCACAGATTATTTTATCATCTGGTTAAGGATATTTCTCAACTTTATTCATTTCCAGCATCATTTCAACAAAAAAAGGTACTTTACTACCTATACTGGCACTCAAAATGAGATCTACAGCAACAGAATATAATACCCTTTTATGTTTTGTGTATTGTTGATATTTATAAAACACGCCTGCAGACATGTTTCAATCATTTATGTAATTTGACACTTAATCATGCTCTGGTCCTGATTGTAACTTTTATGTGAACACCTTCAGTTATGATAACACATCAGGCTATCCCTTTGAAACTGTTTCAGTGGCCAACCAGATCGGACCTCGTAATATAGCAAGCATAATGATAATAATAATAATTGGTCCCAAACTAATTGTATCTTTACAAAGAAGGAATTGAGTAAACAATTTCACTACCTTAACTCTTGCTGTCATGGTCCGTGAAAGGGATGGGTAAGAAACGGAAATTGAAAAAGTTGACATTTTTGCGTCAATGGTGCGTAGTGCCCCCGTTATTGGCTCAATACTCATTGATTCGTTGAGGCTTCGTGCGTATGAGTCTACCTATGGTAATTTGATGCAGTCTGTCCCATTCTTCCACCAACGCCTGGTCAAGTTCATCTAGCGTGGCTGATGGCCTTTCACCTTGACGCACTCGTCGGCCCAAGATGTCCCAGACATTTTCAATGGGGGAAAGGTCAGGGTGTATTGCTGGTCAGGACATCCTATGGATATTGTGCCGTTGAAGGTGGTTATTGACTATTCTTGCACGGTGAGCACGCGCGTTGTCGTCCTGAAAGACAAAACTGTGCCCCTCACGTCGTGCAAAGGGGACACAATCGGGTTTCAGTATCTTGTCCCGATAGTACTGGCCAGTGACCCTTCCTTGTACGATATGGAGTGGGGTTAGGCTAGTCATAGTGATCCCACCCACACCATAACAGACCCACCACCAAATCGGCCATGCTGTCTCAGGTTAACATTGGCATGGCGTTCGTTACGACGTCGCCAGATGTGACCGTACCTATCAAGGACGACTAAAGGGTACTGAGACTCAACTGAGAACATTACACGTAACCACCGACGATTTCCCCAGTTCCTGCGTTGTGTACACCATTCGCGTCTATTGACAATGTGGCGTTGGTTAATAGCGGCACTATACGAGGTCGTCTAGCATGAAGTTTGGCATCGTGTAGACGAGTTCTAATCGTCTGACCTGTCACGTGGGCACCAGTAAACTGGCGTAGGTTTGCTGTTTGAGTGCGATTCTCAGAGCCTGGGTTCGAATCTACCTATCCTGGGCTCTTGCTGCTGACCGCGGACGCCTTAAACGGTGTCGATCATCAACAATATTGGTTTGATACTGCTCCATGATCTGCTAATCACAGACTGGGAAACATTGAAGAAATTGGCACCCTCAGAATGACGGCTGCCAGTTTCAAGCATACCAATTGTTCGTAGACGTTGGAGACGTCGCATTGCGAAAATATAATCAAAGGATGTCTCAAAACAAAATCAACAAAGGATTACAGTCAGAAGCTATCAGAATGAAAGAAATCTCGATCAAAAGGGAGCAGATGACCTTTCTCTAAAGTGTCAAATTCGAATATGCACCCCGGCCACGTGTTCGGGATTTCCACTTGCTGCACGTGCGCATCATTGGCTGCGTGTTGGTGCTCTGTTGTAGCACAATTCATGTTATCTTCATTGCAGTCGGTGATTGTATCCAAAACAAAATCATTATTTTGTTATTTACGTTAAACTTTCAATATCCCCTACTTTTTTTAAGAGTATATAAAATATAGCGCACGATCAACGGCCGTTGGAACGATGTACAATCCACAACATTCGCCAACTCACCGGGGAGTATACAACGCAAACTGCCTGTTAGGCGTGAGAAGGTCATATTTCATCTTATTATCACTTTTCGACTTGCAATTGGTACCCAATTTCAACCGGGTGGACTAGAGCAATTTACGAGCAAACCTACTTGTCCAAGGTGACATCACCAATATTGTCAGTGTCTCGGTGTGAGGCAGGGTGAACCCTTGAAACCCTGGATGCTTTACAATGCGAGTCGATCACCCATCAAACTACTGTCAGGGCTCGACGTTGATTACGTTTAATATGTTTAATATGCGTGTTTGTGTCTGTATTTATGTATAAATTATTTATTCGATTGTGAGTAGGTGGGATGATTGATTTGCTGACTCATCAATTTAAATCAAAGGAATTCCTTTTAAACATAAACACGGATATGAAAGAGGAATTATAAAATATAAGATCAGTCTAAATGAGAAATGAGCTAACCAACCCACTAAAAAAATGTCCACGTTTCTAGGAGTTGTGACGTATTAACATTAAAGGTGTTTCAATCCGAGCATCTCTTTTTATCTATTATGTGCTGGGAATCATGTCACTTTGTGAAGCCTCCGCCTCATTTCACAATTACCAGTGAGGCAACAAGGAAACCTTATGTATCAAGATGATTAGTAGGTCGATAACCTTTTGAAATTATTTTCTTTAATTGCATTCTATAATTGAAAGTCCGCAGTCGTAATTGGTTAGTATATTTTTATAAACCGGCAGCGCAATCGCTTGAACATGAGTGAGTGGGAGTGCGTGGGAGTGAGTTGGGGTTTTACGTGGTTTTCGGCAATCTTTCAGCGACATAACCACGGTCTCACCAGCATCACGTTGGTGTCGGGGCTACTGTCTCTCCGTGGTTGAAAGATAGGTGCCTGGGCGGGACTCGAACCACAACCGCCAAGGCTGGCAGATTGCTGGCCGATGTGCATTGCTGGGCAGATACACATGAGTGATAAAGACTTTGGTATGTAGAAGCATTTCTCATCACGAGTACATGCATAAATATTAACTGAATAGTTTTTTTTCAGTTTGTCAACAAAGCATGACGTATACAGGTAAAACACGAATCTAATGGTGTGTAAAAACGTGTAAAATGTATGCGTCATAAACAATATTCCTCGTTTTGTGCAGTTTTTCCGCTTTGAAAATAAATCTGATGACATCCACGGCACGCAAGGTAAACGTTTCCTGTATTCGATAGCAAGTGCCGATCATTCTTCAAGTAACAACGCTACTTTGTGCTGCTCGGCTGAATGACATAAAGCGACTATTTAGTGGTGACAGGAAGTAGACCGGAAATACCATATGACACAAGTCGGCTGAGCGAGGCTTACATGTTCAGACAAATATTTACTGATGTCTGGATTTGATATGAAGTAGTTATACTATTCAATTGTCATCAGTGTTCTGTCACGTGCGCTGCAGGCGCTTTTTGTAAATCATTCAGAATAAGCACGTAAAAGAAAATAAATTAAGACTTTTTTCGACTATAGTTGAGCGCTTAAAACGAATTGTGACATCTGATGTATATTCACTTGAAAAGTACTGTTTTATGTCACTTTTCTATTAGTGTTTGCGCCAAACAGGAACATTAACTGAAACCCAGTCAACCGATATAAACTGCCTGGCAAAAGAAACAATACCAAGATTTTGAGAGACTAATGAATAAATTCACAATTGCGTTGGATATGCAAGAGATATCCCTTCAAGATAAGGAAGTTTTATCAACGACATGATGT
>JAUELE010224593.1:0-12591 GCA_031471655.1 Diodora aspera | reverse complement strand
TTAAATTATTAAAACTTGGTGCAAAACTATCATGATTTGTATCAGGATGTGCTTAACTTTTTTCTTTGTGTATATTTCTTACTCTTCCTGACAAACACTCGTCTTTGAATTTAAAAGACTTTCATTTGATGCTTGACGTTTGTCCCAAGTACACCGGTTAAAACAAACCGCTCTTGCCGAGTTTACTTACAATTACATTTCCCCCGTCTGAGGATACTTATTAGGGGTTGTTGATGGAAGAAAGATTATGCTAATTCACTATAAGAAAAAGAACCCAAGACAGTGTGTACAATTCAAAATTGGCCATTTATTAATTAAATGATGATAATAAAAACACATGACAAAATAGAAACCAATTGTGAAAGCTACCACCAGTCCAAGACGCCACCCCTGTGCTTGTCCATTATAATTTATTATCAAAAGCATTTTGTATTACTGTTGCTATGACAGCTTACACAAATCTATGAAGCTTTGGAAAATGAAATAGTAGTTGTGCCCAAGTCAAACGATAGTGGATATTGAGAGTTAACCGTTAAAATGCAACGTATTTAAAAAGGCAAATACAATTATAAACAAATAGATAGTTAATATAACATTTGTACCACAACTTGGCCAAATGACTTTATTGTCAAGTAAGATCTACTGTCCTAACTGCATTTAAGAGAAAATTTTGAAACGCATTGTAATGTGTTCACGAACAATGTTCTACTATGTTCTCTAGCCATATATCGATGACGGTGAACCCTTAAGCTTTTGGGAAAGCGACATAATCCGGGCAGTTCACGTTGATGGACCAATCAACGATCCCAAAACAAAGAGTGAGTAACATGAATAAACATTTCTGTGAGCGGACGGCTGGGGGATGGTAAATCTGTGTAACGTACTTGATGTACATTTGCAAGCACTTCACAAGAAACGTTTCATTACCTTGACGTCATAAGGTACCACTATCATAAACTCATACAATTGTGACATATGCGAATGAACAGTGCTGTTGGGTAACATAAATCTGGTAGAAAATTGTGCAGCTGGTTATATTTCTTGTTATTGGCGTCACTGGTAATGCTGAACTCATGGTGTCCACACCCCCTTGGACCTCTTTCCATACAAGGGCATCTTTAGTAATTTTGTACCAAATATTACTGGTAAACGGCAATTCCCGTATAGTCACTGAACGCAGTAGCATAGTAGTGACATAAACAACAAGGAAAACATCTTAAATTAAATCATAATTGTAGACATTGATACATTGAAAATTTATAGGCGTTTTGGTGTCTCTCTCAGATGGTGTTACCTGGTGCGGGCCGCATTCCCTTGTAACGTCACTGTGTCTTGTGATGGTGAAGAGATATAAGCATCTGAAGACCACACTTGCAATGCTTGACTTGACTTTACACCCACATGCACGCACACACACGCGCGCACAAACAGGCACATACACGTCTGATGTTTAGATGTTCCTGAGTTTTGACGGATCAAACTTCCAATTGGTTGTTCTGTTAAACCTTCTGGAAGGGGGCACCGTTTTAGGGCTGAACAGATGTAAGGTTCGAATTCACCTTGCTGGACTGACGCACTAACTAAGAGCTATATTCCGAGCTGCTATCTCGAGGGTGATAGAATGGGTCATTATGCAAACCATAGTATACTTGTAGAAACATGTTCCAAGGTTTGCATTCAGTTGCATTGAGAGTCCTTGCAGAACAGTAGCCGGCATTGCGATGATGAACTGGTGCACCTTCTGATCATGGCATAGCCTGTAGTTTGTCGGTATTAGCTGCAGACGAGTCACGTCACAAGGGGCGATGAGGGGTACGGACCACACTGAGCGACAACATCAGATATACTGAAAACAATCTGGGCAGAAATTCAGCCGAAATTTATTATTTTAAAACATTAAATTATCCCTGTAGCTTTTCATAATCCCAGCTTACATAATACTGGTTTATTGTTATACACCTTTAGACTGTGCGAATAATATTGCCATTCAAAGGTGTAATTTTAATTTTGTTAGTTGTAAATTTCATTGGATCTACTTTTGTTGTTACATTCAGCGATAGACGGAAGTTACGATTTACGAGTGACACTAGTACAAAAGACAATACTAAGGATGCTGTATGGTCTGAGTTGGGGGAGGACACACAGAGAGTTGGGTCACACCAACCCTAGTCAGGCCACTGCAGACTTCCCCACATACAATTACTCAGATCCAGCTGGTAATGGCTTGCTTTCCCTATTCAGTAAACTGATCTTGATCGAGATCAGGCAATAAAGAGAAGTGTACGAAAAAGTCTTTCGACATGTACACACGTACATGTACCACTACATGGGGTAAGTCGTATAAGAGGTGCATCCTCACATATGTGTGACATCACAGTTCAACAATTTCATTTTCTTTTCAGATAGATTTTGGACAGTAGAAATGTCGATCCCATTTAAAAGTCTCTTTGCGGGTATAAAAAGAAATGCAGATACACCAAGCGATAGAGAAACATGGCGTGCTAATTTTGTCAGGTAAGACAAACCATTGAGAGACAAGCGGAAGAGACCATAGGAAGCATTTTACGCCGCTTCTATGAGTGTAACGGTAGTTTGATCATAAGAGAATATATATAGTCCTGCTTTCTATCTATCTATCTATACTACTTTTCTTGGTACGAGTAGCAGGGCAGGTTTTAAGGACCCAATTAGAGGCTACTTCGGTGGGGCCCAATTTGAGGCTATAAAAAGGTTCGTTGGTTAGTTATGCATTGGAACGCGACAATCTTTCAGCCATATGCCCTCTTTAGCCATGGAGTGCAGGAGGAAAGTCCGCATCACCAGTGGGAACTATAAAAAGGAAAAGGACAGCCCACCAGTAAAAAAAAGAGGAAAGATTAGCTTAGTGTGGGGTCCCTTTAGGGGCGGGGCCCGATTGGGAGCAATCGGTCCATTTGGCTTAAAACTGACCCTGACGAGTAGATATAGGATACGGATAAGCTTTATAAAATACATTAATTGGCATGCATAACTTGCAATAGCAATTGAGAAGGCAAAATATTATGCATCATGTAGAACAGGTTCTCAACTAAAAATGTCACAAACCAACAATAATGTTTATGTAACGTTACATTGAATATGGCTAAATCTGCCATTTACTTCTAATCCGGAGTAGGAGCAGCTGATGCCTTACGTACAGCTCACAATGGTGCCCCTTCGCCACCCCCTCAATTGTGTAAGTGATACGACGTTAAGGCTCAGTATGTGCTGAAAGTGCTGGAAAATACAGAAAGTTGACTGAAATTAAAGGGGAAAGAGTTAATGAAATGACGACTAGGAAGAGAAGTCGATGGCGCCCCCTTCCCTTGGCGCCCTAAGCAAGTGCTCGTTTGCTTAATGATTAATCCAGGTCTTATTTACCTTTCGAACGTTCGTCTTATAATCATTTGCATCATAGTTAAACTTGTCCATGTTTTCAATGAACCCGGTTTCTAGTCGACGTTAAGCCAGTGTAATCAGTTACTGTTTGGATAATATTACCAGGTAAAAGGTAGGACGTATTAGACTGGCAAAAACACTACCATAGTCTACGCCCGACAACCCTTTCCAATCTAAAGTTTTTAAGTGGCCATTAAAATTAAAATGACTGAAGCATAGTGTATCTCGCATACCCTATATCCACCAACGATGAAAGCAATTTCTGAAGGCAATAATGACAGATGCGTACATATAATACCCAACAAAGTTCTTGCAAAAAGTGTACTCTTTTTCGTGCAACTGGTGTATTGGGGATTATACCATACAAGGCTTAGACTTGAGAACACACAAGGTTCTTTTTGTTTTTCTTTCTGTGCCTCTCACAGCTTTTCTTTCGTTGTCTGTGGAGTTGGGAGTAATACGTTTTGCTACGTCTTTGAAATAAATTATGTAGCCGCACTATCATGTTCTATGGAAGCTAATATTTGTTTAACACACAAAGGAGATTTTAAACGTGTTGACATATGATCGCAAATACAATTTCAGATATTTACATAAATGAATAATGCATTATTGGAAGGTCGAAGAACTATATGACATCTTGACGTGTTTTTTGAAGTGTCTTTCATATTTGAGTTCCAGCATTTGAGTCAATAACCTAAAATATGAAATTAATGCGTTGTTTGAAAACATTTTTCGTTGCCCAAAGCTGACTATCTTAGTTAATGCTGCTGTGGTCTGTTTAAACATGATGAACCTGGCGATAGGATGATGGTCCTATATCTTACATGTATAATTGGGTCATGGAAGTAATTGTTCACCAACAAATAATCCGTGGTGACACAACTTAAAATTTTAAATACAAGGCATCTAAGACAGACTGGATTATAAGGCAAATGCCAGTGGCAGCTTAAATTGTGAATGCAAGTTATGCAAGAAGGACTGGAGCATAAAGCCACATTAACCAGTACATTTGTATATTACAGATCAGAATGGAGTACAGAGGTAGTGGGAGGAAAATACCACAAGGTAAGTCGACACACACATTGGTGTTCTAACATAGCTGAGAGGAAGTTCTTTTGATAGAGTATCTGCTAACGAAGGCTCCGTGTTCGAATGCCATTGAAGAAACCATAGCATCTTTTCTGCGGTAGAAAAGTTTGTTAGACACTGTCCTCACATTGCATTATCGTTGGTTGGTTAGAACTTGCCAGTTTCACCTCATCAAATCGAATGATCCGGTCTCTCCCTATTATAGCAAACCGAGAGTGTCTGTGACAAGAATACTAGATCACATTAGATATACTACAGACTATAATCATTTCAGTTGAGCAAAAGTCAAAGTCATGGAAACTAATGATATCCTTTAACAAGTAAATGTTTCAACCTACTTTGAAGCAGATGAGACCGGGGGCTCTTCCATTCTGTTCCCACTGGAGCAGATTAAGCCGAGAGGCGATAGCAGTGTATGTTCAGATCTATCGTACTAAGCGTGAGAGTTTCGTACCATATTGTCCTCAAGGGATACCATTCTTTGCATAATATGCAAGACTGTTCAAGTTGATATATTTCACCATAAGATTTTTTGTTACAGAGACTTGATATAGACGCTGATTGGTGGGTGTGGAACTCGCCTAATGTACCCAGCATCCATCTACCTGACAGGTGAGTAAACAGACCAAAGCTTCATCTTTTCCATTAGTACACCTAATCACAGGTTCACCAAGGTGGGACACTTCCGAACCTGGAACCGGTCGGTTATGACAATAAACTTTCTTAATACAGCTTTCCACTTTCTTAGAAATTCTTTTCAAAGTTTTCCTGGGAAACATCTAATTATACGTTCAAATTGTGCGATATTTTTTATCCGTGTTTAAGATCAAATAACGTATTTAACTAGTTTTTAAAGGATTTTGTTACACATTGATAACTCACTTAGCGCCAACGTAAATGTATTGAGACAAGTAATGCCTTTCCGTTCAAAGAAATGTGGGCTTCTTATTTGTTCCGTACATTCCAAGTAACTTCCGCCTTCACGTGGCGCTAACTGAATTCATAAGCGTCCAACCATGGTGAGCCTGTGATGTAATACCTGAGTTAGAGTATAAGGCAAACATTTAACAGCGCCAGGAGTAAGAAACAGCCCGAGGGCGCATCCATACTTATTCAAATTTCTTTTTGGCATTGAAATTGCATGAGAGACAGAAGCTGATCATGATTAAGGTGCCCATAGTTAATCTGTATTATGCACACCAATGAAAGGTCATGTTCCGGGTGAACAGGCAATACAATCTGAAGTTTGCTGTCATGCTCATGTCCCGGGTGAACAGCCAAAAAAATCTTAAGTTTACTGTCATGCCTAGTTTTTTGCAGAAATATTGATGGCCCCTGAAAGAAAACAATTACACGTTGATTTGTAATTAATTATGGTCTTCATTATACGCAGGGTAACCTGGACATGACTTTTGCTGAGGCTGTGTCAGAGGCTTGTTCCCATATCGCCTTAGCTACATCTGCACCCTATTAGATCTTCAGGCGATACCGTTGTTATGAAATTCAGCAGGATTTGCCAAAAATGCTACACGAATCCCTGTGTCTGTTCTTTGACACTTAAATGATTGTTTTGTGTTTTGCCACAGCGCATTAAAACATATGATGCTCCTAAGAGACGGCATTGATATATGTCCGAACCACTGTTTGCGGACAAATATCTCTCTCTCCCCTTTGAAAAGAGGAATGCATCAGACATCCTCAAACCTGACTAAAACTTGGAGAAAGAGAACATGATTGGTGTTCTGTTGGAAACAGCAAATAATGTTACTGATGTATCATGTACCGTGGAATCTGATGTTGAACATTCACATTTGTATACATTTCAGATGGGGTTTGATTCAGTTCAGGAAGATGCCCGTGAACTCGACCCAGTTTGTTCCTGATGCCGAGTGGGTGACACGAAATGCCTTACTGGAAATATACAAGGCCGAAAAGGTGAAGTAATGTTCAAAACTCCGGTTATTCTTCTTCAAATTTATGAACATTCTGTTTCCCTTTTCCTAGTGTGGCTCCAATACGTTTACTGGAGGGTATCGTGATTATATTTTGTTTGATATACAATAATAATAATGTGTATACTTACTGTATACTGTGTTTGATCCATGAGGCAGCATGTCCCACATTACCATCACTTTCCGAACTGGTAGCAAATTTTAGCTCGGTGGACTGAGGCAATATACGAGCAAAAACACTAGCCAAAGGTGACGCCACTGACATTGCCAGTGTCTCTTAGTGTGAGGCAGGGTGATCCCTTGAAAGCTTAAGAGCTTATCATAACTACCCTCCCCCATTCAAGTACAATCATTACCTAAGGATGTCTGGGAGTCCTGCAACAGGTTACACAACCACCTCTATTCTCAGCGGACGACTCTGAATACTTTGCTCAACAGTCCTTATCTTTCAGTCATGCTGCAAATCATTTAACGGTGTTTGAAATAATCCCATGAACCTAAAATGTTAATGCCGTATACTTACCTTGTGTGTATATATCACTTGAAGGGAAATTATTATTTGGTTGGCCTTTCCAAAAGCAGGTGTATCAGAAACAATTGACAATAAACCGAATCTTTGACGGAAAAACAAAACCATATAAATATTCCAAACTATACAATTAATTTCCTTGCATTTGTGTTTTCAAATGCGTAATACAGTACAACACGTGTATTGAAGTGAAAAATGTGCCAAATACCCAACAAAATTAAAACCAGATTAAAATGTGGATAAACATAATCAAAGATGGCAACCCTGTTCAACATTAGTTATACAACATCAACTTTGATATGCGTATTAATTGTTGTGGTTGGTTGTAGGGTTTCCGGGCTGTTACTGGACGATACACGAACAAAGTAGAACAGCTGGACCTTCCGCCATTTGTATTGTCCAAGCGATGCGTCCGGGAGGTCAAGGTCGAACTGGACTGGGGAGGATTCAGAGCAACAGCAATCCCCGCCGACGACAAACTGGAGGAAGGTCACACTCGCACGGACAGATACGTTTGGTTCGGGGAAAACAAAGAAGAACTCTACTGAAACCAGAAAATTCAATCAACTAAATTCAAATCCCAAATCATGCACATCGGCCAACGTACATAAGTGATGAAATAACGTTTAACAACATCTTTACACAATACTTAAATGTATACTGATGTCCAAAAGAAACTATACTAATACTCATAAAGACGATTGAAGAAAAACAAGCAAATGTTGGCTATTTTCAGAGACCTTTATTGAAGAGAGTGTTGTTTCAGTGCAACGCGAACCGAATGAAACTTCACTGAAACAAAAAGGTTAAAGATTGTGGCAATTTTTATCTGTATCGTTTCTTTTGCACGTCAGTATACTTCCTCTGAATCCAGTTACAGTGTTTTGCCAAAAACCATCATACCAAGACTCGGAGTGGCTAGGTTGAAGAGACAACACAGTGATGAAATAGTTGAAGATGGTATTGAAGACCGTGTACAGATCTTCACAAAACATTGATTATCTCATGTCATGATATATAATACTGTACATAATTTGATCGAAATGGCAAATGCATTTTGTGTATTGTTTATTTTTGTACAAGTTTCTGTGATTGTATATCAGATGGAATGGCTGTAGTCTCCAATATGTGTGCATGTGCGCATGGGTGCATGTGTGAGTTAGCATATTGTGAACTCGTGTTTCATTTTAAAGATAAAATACCTTTTGTTAGATTTCAAATTGTTTCATTTCTTTATCAATCAAATAAGACATCATTGCTCGTTTAAAAGCAATTTACAATTATGAAAAACGTTATTGTTTACAAAATCATTTGTAGAATTTTAACAAATTTCCAGTCTTAAATGTTTGTAAATGTATGAAAAAAATAAACAAATGTTTTAAAATCAAAGACTCTGTTTTATAATTTATCATTTTCTCTAATCTTAACACGCTCTGCTGCACTTTCGTCAATCTACCACGTGCTCATATGCTGAATGAGAAGATGAATGAACAGATGATTATAAAAAACATATCAGATTATAGCGTGCAATCCTACAAAACATGCCATCCATCCGTCAGAAGTTGCACGCTCCGGATTCGTATGTTCAGTAAGGTCGAAGCGCAGGTCACAGCTCAACATACATTTGTTGACCAATGAAAACGTTGAAATAAATGTCCAGGATGTAGGTGAGATACTGTAGTTCCGCCAGTGTTTGACTAGTGCCGTTTCTTCAGTAACAATTACAAAGTAAAGATAGATGCTTATGAATATGGAACTATACGTCTATATTTATCTGAACAAAGTAAATATATTTTATATACTGTGCTGACATCGAACCAGTCAACAAACACATGTTTATCAAGATTAGGCGGTGTTTTCTTGCAGAATTATCTGTTCTCAAAGGAATTTAATATATCATATAACTAGCACACCACTGCATAAATCAATACTTTTCATTCCGGTCTTAATTCTTTCAGTGCCGCTGTTTCACGTTTGTACGTGTTTACATAAGCGATTACACTCCAATCTCGTGTCAAGCAAACAAGACCCGAAGGGGCACACATGAAGGCTTATGCATAAAACAGTGACTGACCTACACCCGGTCCAATAGGGCACCGATACCAACGGTTATATATTTCATTTCAAATCTCCTGCTAACTTTAAAAGATGTTTATAACTCAGTTTTGGTGGAGAGGTAGTCCTCAGCATTGTTTTAGTCCAATGTTTGTTGGAACGAATCATATGGACAAACTATTCAGGCTTTTGTTAACCGAGATTTCAGGCTTGGTTCATAGCAATTCCCACAAGAGTGCCGCCCAAAACTATTGTATTCATACACATTCTTACTAGAAACGGGATACCCCCAACACTCAGCTGACCTCTACGACCTTGCTTTCATTACAAAGGGTCAAAAAGAGGTCACAGGTCAAGCATTGGACAATGGTGTCGCAGTTAATGTGAACAAGGGAAAAAACGTAAAATATGCGTATGCATGTCGAAGTCATGTTCCAGTTTAACGTGTTCTAAAACATATAGACCGTGTACGCTCAGACAGAAACTACCACATAGTTAATGTTATTGTTTTGGGTTTTTTTTATGTGTAGATCTATTACCTTACTTCTCATTGTAGTCTGTCTTCCAGACCCTAGAGCATACAAAGAAAAGTCTAGGAATTCTCCGCTCTTGTGAATATATGGCTTACTTAAAAATAAGTGAGTCCTGTTTCTGAAAGTATGTGCTGGGTCGTTGCAAATATGTGTCGTTCTGTCGTCACCTTTCGTAAATATATTATTCACTCAAAAATAATGGATTTCTGTTTCTAAAATATGTGCTGGGTCGTTAAATATGTACTGTTCAATCTTCATGTCTAAAACCTATGAAGAAATAACTTTTGGCAGGGCAGGTGCTGTTTTGTAGAATGCACTTCCAGTTGACGTCTGGCAATGTCATGATGTCTGTTCTGCCAGTCATGGAAGGTGAATTTGGATTCGTGAGAAAACATCACATTTGAGACAGAGATTCTAAATTATGCTTGTGGCCAAAGTACCACATCAACTTCTTGAGGAACATATACAACTGGCACTGTATGCAAAGTGCAAGATAGTTCACAGCCATATGACCAATAAGAGAGAGAGAGAGAGAGAGAGAGAGATAAAGAGAGAGAGAGAGAGAGGGAGAGAGAGAGAGAGAGAGAGGCGGGGGGGGGGGGTTACTAGGAAGTAAATCAGCACAAACGATCATGTTATAGGCCTGTCTTTTTCCAGTAAATAGCCGTTCTTTTATTTATTTATTTTTTGGTTAAAGTTGGATATACTTGTCAAAGGTAATGTTTCCTTTTCAAACATCAAAATTAAAAACAGTAAATATACATTTAAATATGTACATATCACGACATTTTCACTCAACATACAACGAGTTTATTACCTTTTCATTTCTTAAACGACACCACTCGGGTCTTTAAGAAGGCAAAATGAATACATTTCGAACTTTCCAAAAGAAATTTTACAATTTTCATAAACCTGTGGAAACGTCGTACTTACAAATCAATGCAAAAATGGCCATGATTCCATGACATGTATTATGAAAGTTTTTGTCCCATTTACCTTAACCCATGGCAGTGGCAGATTCAAGGGAGGCTGGGCATTGGGACGATTGCAGCACTGCATTCAGTATTGGTTGATTTTTATGCCATAGAGCAGAGTTGGGAGCTTGAATCCCCTCAACTTATACGGGTTAAGAGCTGACACACTCTTCCCCTCAAGCTTCACTATTGACATTGCTCAGAACGCATCTCAGACGATATTGAACCCCAAAGGCTATAGTAAAGTCGGAATTGAATTTTTCTTCTTTTTATTTTGCCCCTTACACCTCTACACGAGCGAAACAAGAACCATTACTGTGATATATTGACATAGCATTTTTTTTCCGAGGAAGGGTGCCCCCGAACCACTTTACAATACTCTCCGTTTCGTTCGTCGAGGTTCTAACTTCCGGCATCCAGTTTCACAAAATTCTGGATCCCTCCCCCCGACCCCCCTTTAAACTACGTTCTATATTCCTGTAAAACACATCAAATATTAAACGTAATATTTAAAAAACAGCTTGTCAGCAATTTTTTAAGAAAAAAAATAGATTGTCTCATACCATGAGTGAAAAAATAGTTTGCACGAGAAACAACTTCCAGACCCCCTTCCCCATTAAATATCAAATGGTCACTACCATGTTTGAAGTGCAACATTTTTAACAGACAGTTTTGAATGAAAGACGTTCCGTATAGGAAAACATTCGCCGATGGTGCCTTCACACAAACACAAAGCTTGCAGAGTCAAATACCACATCCGACGACGCACTAAAACAAAAGTTGCACCCCCCCCCCCCGTTCTGGAAAACATGGATCCGCATATGTGTGTACACAATAAATTGCAAAAGAATAAAAAGATATATACATGTATTTTTACATCTGCACAGGAGAGCGCTATCGATATATCGGCAATATCTGTAAGGCGCAACTTGCATTCTCTTCAGTTTGCCTTAGACAAGATGAGTAGATCAAACTTTGCTAATGATAAAATATGCCAAAATACACAATCTCTGATTAAAATAGTATTCCGTTTGTGTTCTGTACCCCTCGGACGTTACCCGGATGCTATCGGACGTTCCCGGACGCTTCCGGACGCTTCCGGACGTTAAATACTAGGACCCGATCTCCGTGCGTCTGCCAACACGACTGACAGGAGGCAAATTACATTTTTGGATGGAAACGTCAGAAATCATGTTATAAATGTGATGCTCTTTCACTTCAAGTAGAAATATCTTTCAGGGACATACTTATTACACTCTTGTGTATGCTCTGGCACCAAACTGAAGCAATATTTTATACTTGTAATGTTTTTTCCAAATATATCTGAACGCTGTTCTGCTGTGGACAAGACGACATTTGTTCAATCAGTGAGAGCTCATAACCCTGCTCCTGTCTACACTTGTATCCTGGCTCGTTTAGGGATTGGCAAGTATTGAATATGATGTATATACATGCAAATCGAATCTGGTGATAGCCGACCTAATACGGGCAAACACGTAGTTGCAGTTTAATCACAGGGGTTCGAATCACTGACGTGTCAGTAGATTTATTAACAAAAATGATAATTATTTTTTGCCAAATCTAATAATTTTCCTGGTTTTCAGCCCAAAATTAGCCAGAAATAAACTTCGTTCGGCGTAATTCACCCTTTTCGTATTTTCGTTCTCCTAGTGTATAATACATATCGTACCGTAGGAGTACGAAGATACAAAACGTGAAAAGAAGTTTTTAATTTTATGTTTTATAAATCTACTGACCCATCGGTGATTCGAATCCCTTCGAGTTTAATAAAAGTAACATTTTTAGTTAGAAGTTATGTTTATATAATCTTCAAGAGAAATTATTATACATACAATTTGATAGGGCGTTCTGTAGACACAGGTAAAATTGTGTATGCGTTACGCCAAATAAGAATGAATGAAATACATATCTATATAGGGTTTTCTTGGTTTGGTTTTACTTAGCTAGGAGTCACACGGAGCATTCATACTTCATACTTCATACTTCAAAAAATGAACCTATGGTAAACCATTGTAGTT
>JAUELE010224582.1:0-12591 GCA_031471655.1 Diodora aspera | reverse complement strand
TAATTGTACAGGTTCACAAAATCTCTTGTTTCAATACATTGGTTGTCAGTCCAGTCCAGTCATTTACTGACACACATTAACCACAACTGCACTATCTAAGGGGTAAGTTTGCTTTAAATATAACTTTAACTAAGTAATTGATTATATATAAGTATTTTATTCAGTCTAGGTTATCATATATCTTATGATATTATAAATATTAAAGTTGGTTTATTTAAAGGTATCATTCATGTTAAATATGTCATTTAACACAACTTAAGTTCATGTAAATTAGTGTGTTTAAGATATATGTCAAAACATATATCATTAACTAATAATATGTCACTGCAAAGTAGTATATAAGTTGTTATTATTTACCAGGTACTGCTGATTTCATAGATTACATGTGAATCCGTTTAGGACCTGCGTCCCTGAGACGAGGTGAGGTGTAAATTGTTATAGTTTTATATTTGATATGTTTCTAAAACGTGTACAACTCCAGAATTTATATTTCGTGTGTATAAAGCTATTTTTTGTACAGAATAATTATATATTATAGCATTTGCTGTAGTTTTGCAGTATGCGGTAATTTCGTATACTATCATATAGATAAATGCAACGTATTTATGAATGTATGCTTCAGATTTAGCATGTAGTGAATGCCCAGTGTTGTATGTATTTATGTATTTATATGTACCATTTGATGTAATATTTCCATTTTGTGTTTTAGGGTCTTCATTTGTTCACTCATTCTTGTTCGTTGTGTCCAAATAAACATCCCGTTGCCCGAACCAAACAAGTGCTTTGTCGTCAATATCAACCCTGACAAGTACCTCTGTCACAGTGTACATGATATAAGTGCGTATAAGAAAAATTGTATTTACAATCAATATTTTTCTTCTTGGGGTTTTCTCATATTTTCAGACTGGGGTTGCGTTTCTTTTTTGAGAGAGTGTACATAAATTTATGTATATTTATCGTTCTAAAGGTTGTTTGTTGAAAACACTCAGTTTGCCCACGAATCCGACTATAAGAAGGACACTGAACAAGGTGGTGGGGGGGCGGTGCTTGATAGTACACTCAGACTCTGCTCAATAATTTCATGATGATAGACCTCAAAACAAGTAAGGTATATAATACTCGGCGTCTTTAATGAAGGGTCAAATGATGTATAGCACATGAAAAGAAAGAGTTTCCAAATAAATAAGAGAGCTGAGAGTCTTATAATGTTTAATGTGTTAATAAACGTTAAATCACATCATGCAGCCCCTCATCCCCACCCCGTCCCCAAATCGGGGTCCGCCTGTGATCCGCGTTAATAAGTATGTTCTGCTCTCCATCGAATGCGAAACAGTTTCATGGAACAAAATGCTCCTATAATGTGTGTTTCATTGCCGTCATTTCACCTATTTGTTTGATTTAAGATTAATGTCCTACGTCAAGTCCTCTAAACAAAGGGTCTTCAAACAACGGTCTGACACAAGGAGTTACTCGTCCCGCAGCAACTTGAAATATACTCTCCCAAAAAAGAAGCGCATACATGTATAAGAATCAGAACTTGAATTTTGTCTTTATTTCAACATATCATATTGAATTTGATAATAGACGAAATCTATTGCAATTTGATCATGATAAATGTCAAGACATCACTCTTTGCACAGAACATGATAAAAAGCAGTCAGCTGATCACATAATGGCGTTTGGTGGCGTTTATGCCAGTACCTCGTGTGTCCTCCATTCGCGTCTAGAACTGCGCGGCATCCTCTCGGCATGGATCGAATAGGTCTCTATATTCGAGGTTGCGGTATCGTAGCCCACTCTGCCTGCAATGCTTGTGCAAGTTGCTGAAGTGTCTTGGGTTGAGGGTCGAGCTGTCGCACCCGCGCTGTCTTGTTCATCCCATAGATGTTCAATGGGTTCAAGTCTGGTGACCTGGAAGGCCATAGCAGCACAGGAATGTTCTCATTTTGAACAAAATCTATCGTCCCTCGTGCTGTATGCCGTCTAGCGTTATCCTGCTGGAAGAGCGCCCTCTGCAGGTTGAAAATCGGAAGGAGGTGTGGCCGAAGGATTTGATCGTAGTAGCGTTGCGCTGTAAGATTGGCTTGGATCAGCACCAGATCACTTCTCCCTGTATAGGATATGGTTCCTCACATCATCACGCTGTCCCTGTCGAATCTGTCCACCTGGGGGACGCAGGCGGTCCCTGAATGTAGCGGTCTTATGCTGCAGTTGTTACAAGAGGTCGTCCACTTCTAGGTTGACCTTCATCCGAGTTTTGCTGACGATATGGTACCAACAGACGAGAAACTGTGCTCTGATGAACATTCATTCGACGGGCGACTGTTAACTGGGCTTCACCTGCTTCAAGGCGACCGATGGCGATGTTTCGATTGGCGCGGCTCAGTCGTGGCATTTTGCTCTGTTTGGAAACTCAAAAACGAATTGAAGAATCCAAAGACAGTGATCGATCTTTTATAACTATCCATGCCTGAATGTGATCCCGAAGTTTCACGTGCATTGCATGTGAATTGTGCGATTTGTGAGCACTCAGTGGGACAAGTTCAACATCGTGCTGTAACATACGGGGATTCAATTTCGGTGGAGGTTGGATATGAAATTTTACGACAGACACATCAAATCAATAAAAAAAAAAAAAATCAGATTCAATTAACAAATCAAATTTTTCCTAAGACAGGGGCGGATCCAGGATGCGCGCAAAGGGGGGGGGGGCACACTATAGTTGGTCAAATATATCATTTTCTACGGGTGTCCGAGAGCATGGTCCCCTAGAAATGTTGGAAAATTAGCATGCAAAATGGTGCATTCTCGGCATATTTCACGAGGTTTCGTAATATTTGAGGGGTTAGTTTGCTGGTAACATAACAAAACAAATTTATAAGGCGAGCTAAAGGGGGCAGCACGTGTCCCCTGTGCTCCCACCCCTGGATCCTGGCCTGTAGGATTAATCCTTTACATGTAAAGCTGATGACAAAATGCAATTTTCAATATGCGTTTCTTTTTTGAGAGAGGTTATTTGCAAGTAGTTGATAATAACATTTTTCTTATTGCATTATTTCTTTCTAACCGTCACGTGTCTGTTTTGTTCTCCTTCATGCTGATTACAAAATAAAGACCCAAATAAACGTCTTTATATTTTTATGTTTAAATTTTATTTATTAAGTTGTATAACTGATTTTTGTTCTCTAGCCCGCGAGACGGTGTATAATATATGATGCGGCCCTCGGACTGAAAATGTGTTCGGAGACCCATGCCTAGACTCAGCCCCAGCCGTAAGGGATATTTTAACACAAATATGACAATTTTAACTAGATATATAAAATAACTAAAAGTAGCCCCAGTGACAATAGCATATAGTTCTATAGTAATCTAGACTGTAGTTTCCTTATGTAACATGATGGACACACTTTACATCGACTACGTGGAAAGGAGACTAAACTACAGTC
Source organism: Diodora aspera (assembly GCA_031471655.1). NCBI lineage: Eukaryota > Metazoa > Mollusca > Gastropoda > Lepetellida > Fissurellidae > Diodora > Diodora aspera. Next base: position 9,145 of record JAUELE010224582.1, on the reverse strand, counting down.
TAGGATCTGAGACTAACCTATGCCCTTACCAAGTAAACGTAGGAAAAGTAAAAGAAGCTTACATCAATAGGAAATCTATCCTTATATTTGTTCTAGCAACGTCTGTACGAAGCTACTATCTCTAAAGATGGGAAAGAGTCAGGAGAAAGTTTAAATTTATAATCGGACAAACTGCCAGTAATTAATTTTTTTAAATTAGAATAGCTGTGGTTTATTACTTTGCCATTCTGCAGTCGTGATACGAAACTGCATGTTCCAGGAAGTTTACAACAATCGCGCTGTCTGCCGAGGTCACCAAGCTACCTCCTTATGTACCCCTCCCGAGTCTCAAAAGACACTCCCTTAACTCCATGGTCACGTGACTCTACCCGTCTGATTTTGTAGCTTTAGTCTCTCTTCGTGTCAGCCAGAGGTAAGATGATGTTTGTCATGGTCGTAAAATGCGGTTTCCACTTTTTAACTATCAACTCCAACATTATTTAAGAGTCATTCTTCGTAATATTACCTCATAAATTTTGATGACAAATCTCATTTTAACAATCATATTATAGATACTCGTATACGTTCTTTTCCTCTTTTAAATATATTACATATAGACGTAGATAAAAAGAAGAGTTTAAAGACTATTATTTTACATATCGATAAGAAGTAAATCCATTGTAAGACTAACAGTTTGTTTTGAATATATAGATAAGTACAAGCAAAGCATGATATAACCCTCTGACGAGGGCAAACAGAGACTTTAAATATGCTGACCTTTATCCAAAGCATGATTTCACATTCCAATGCAAGGGCATGCAAACTCACTAAAATACTCCATGTTTTTGTCTGAAGCTACAGATGAAGTGACCAAGTGGATTATGGTTTCTGTGTAAGAGGATGCTATTAAACTTTCTGCATTATTTATTTTTGTCTTACAGAAATATTATGTGACACCTGTCCAGAGACTTCCTCAACTGCATGAACAATGTAAGTAACTACACAAAGCCAAGCTGCAATCAGTTCAGAATCCCATTCACTTTATGCGCCATCTCATTTTTATACATGCATTAATTGTTAAATTCTGTGTTCCAAATTTGCAAAATACGTGTTCATGATGATAAAGAACCATACATTGGCATTTTGTAAGCATTAAATAAGCCCAACAAAACTCGTTCTGGATCCCGAGGTCTTCATCGATAGTTTACACTACGCTTCGAAGGTAACCAGACCTCGGGGGCCAGCACGGACAAAACTTTACAAACAGTGATATTTGTATTTTATAGAAACTTTACATATGACCCAGGTAACCTGTCTAAACGCCAAAAGTGAGTAATTGCTGTCTGGAATTCCCTGTAGCTCGCAGATGCTCGGTTTCCTCCGGCGTTGCGAGTAGTTTCAATGCACTCGGTGTACACACCTAGAGAGCCTCAGTAATTCCGAATGAGGGGGGGGAGCGGCATGGCGCAGTGGTTAGCGTGTCGGCCCAGCAATCTGCCAGCCTTAGCGGCTGTGGTTCGAGTCCTCTCTTTGAGCCCGGAGAGACAGGAGCCCGGACACCGACGTGGTGTTGGTGAGACCGTGGTGATTTGGTGGAAGGTTGCCAAAAAACACGTTAACCCGAAATCACTCACTCACATTCCGAATGACCAGGAATATCGTGCCTTGCTATAAATATCCCATCTTCTTATCGAGTTCTTCGAAACCATCATTTGGAAAGATAGTTGGACAAAGATAGGTCCAGGATTAAACCAAACATTTAGTTTATAATAGCCAATATTTGTGTGTTCGTCTTCAGTCGTCTCTGAAAAGTTTGGTATAGTTTCCTTTGGACATCAGTATATAATATCACTGAGCCAAAAGCATTTCAGAGCAACAAGGTGACATACAGAATGCAAAGGCTGCCGACAAACGGACACAGTGTAAACAATGTATGATCAGTGATGGGACACGTACACACGTACTTCTGTCATGATCACACGTTACCGACATATTCATCTTTATAAGTTCATCACATTAATGTTGTCATTTAACAAAGTGTTGCAGTCTTGAAATTATACAGCGTTAGACACCTGCAATCGTCTTAAATAAATCATATTTGAAATGTGACATGAGCTATCACCGGGACCGCTTGTTTTATCGTTGCGTGATGTCGATATCATTAAACAAACAGAATTTAAGCGTCTATTTCCTGTGTGAAACTGGGACACGAAAGGATCACTAATGCGACTATATATTATCTAGAAATGATTTTAAAGTTGAATACGCGATCAAACTCAGTGTTTTCTTTTTAAAAAACCCACAAATTATGGAATGGTTTTAAAGACTCTTGATTGAACTTATCTACTTTGCCCCCCCCCCCCCTCCCATGCCCTTAAATAGAAAAAAATTGCATTTTCAACTTTCCGACAGAATCTTGAAAATATTTTGTAAACGTCACACTTGCAAATAAATGCATTCGGCTCTTATTGGGAAAGCATTCGAAAATGGGCGGAACATTGTTCAGTAAACCCGCAGAGAAAGGTTTGAAATGAGGCTTGATATTTTAAACTCGAAAGTACACATAGAGAAAAAAGTTAAGCACCCCCGAAATAAAATAATGTACCTATGATCATGTATTAGTGAAAGACAATGACAGGTGGCATAAGTTGACATGTATCAACATTGGCTTGGCAAAATGCGGTCAGAATGCTAAGGAAAATCAAGCATCACAGCACAATAAACTATGCATGTGCAACTGAGGACCCTTGCTTTTTTCCAAATGCAGTATGATCACGCATGACAATTTCACTATTTAATGGGTTGTTCTCCGATGGTTATCATTACATTGAACAAAGGCACGTAGGAGGTGTGTCAGAAGTGCAAAGATGGCACATTATTGGTCTCCATGGTGACGGAATATCCTTCAAGGCAATCGGAAGGCAAATTATACAGTAATTAGCAGACCAATCAGAAAACGTGCACAGACTTATTAAATGAAGGACCGTCCACGTTCGGGACGTGAGATACATCGTGAAAACAGGGTGCATGTACTTATACGGCTGGTGAGACGCTTGCCATTTGCATCCAGCACGGTCCTGAAGCATCAATGGCTGCCAAAGCGCCGCTTGAGTTCAAAGACTGTAAATAATCGGTTAAAAGCTGCTGAACTCGCTTCGCGGAGGGTCATCAGGCGTTCACTGTTGACAAATAGCCATAAAAGACAGCGCTTGACGTGGTGTCAAGCGAGAAGGAACTGGAATCTGACGTCTTGTAAAATGATCCACTGGTCCGATGAAAGTCGGCTCATGCTGCATGCCAAAGATGGTTGAGTACGAGTCTGGAGGCATAGAAATACAGCCTATACTTTCAAGAACATCCTTCCCAATGTTCCTTTCGGGTGAGGCTCAGTGATGGTTTGGGATGCTTCTCACACGATTGCAAGTTGGACCTGTTGACGATACAGGGCAATCGGACAGGTGAACGGTACATCCAGGAGGTGCTGCATCCTATTGACGTTCCTCAGTAACTGACAATCACACTTTTGCCTCTAGACCAGGGTTCATGGATGATAACACCAGACCCCACCGATCCATGGCAGTGGTCATTTTATCCACCACAATGCTATTGAGAGGTGTGACCGGCCAGCTATGAGTCCTGATCTCAACCCTATTGAGCACAGTTGGGACATCGTAGGTCGTCGTGTACAGGCGAGAGACCCTCCTGTATAGAACTTGGGGGAATTCGAGGCAGCATTAAACGAGGAATTGCACATATTACCCATGATTCAATTTTAACGTCTTGTTAGAGGAAGGAGTCGAAGGGTTGTGGCCGTAATCCTGGCAAATGGAGGATGAACCCGTTACTGACTGTATAGTGTTGTGGACACCCTATGTGAATTCTGTGACAAATGACATCATCTCATGTTTGTCGACAGACTTGCCCGTTCAATAGTTTCATGCCATTTTCATTTCGTATGCGTGTCCGTCTCGACAACAAAAACACTGGGGATGCTTAACTTGTTTCGCTATGTGTATATCCATTTCCGTCTGCCCGGACTAAGTGCAACGGCGTTATTTAATTGGGCATACACTTTTACAATGTATGATTTACAGTTTACTAGACCTATATAAGTGTTCGGGAGCACGTATCCAACTTTTTAATATTGTTTATTGTTTGTGGGAAAGCTACGATTAGAAAGTCTAAGCGGGATATGAAATGCCGCGAAAGTATAGTATCTAGTAAAGCCATGGAATATATTACATGTAAGGACAGTGTATTATATTTATTAGTTTCTGGGGGGAAAAAATTAAAAAGGCCAATGTCAGCTGAGTAAAAATTGTAAAGGAGCCTCGAGGAAAAAGGGATCCCGAAATTGAGCATATCTAGACTTGCTACAGTGATAATGCTTCTGGGTCTTGATAACAGACCAATGCATAGGCAAACGAAGTCAAATATGAAATGATTTGAATTCAAAACATGAAGCATGTTTTCAAACAAAATTTAAATCTAAATTAATATTGTTGTTAGACAATGGATTATACACAAGTACAAAATATAAAAGTGTTGATTTACCTGTAATATCGTCGAAAACTACTGGTCCAGTCAAAATAAAAAAAAATATTAACGGAATTAGGAGAGAGATGAAACTTGCTGGATAACATACTATGACATTCGCCATAATATGGATCTAAAAATAGCACCTAAGCATAGCTATTTGGCATCATTAAAGGGAAAGGGACAGTGTGGAATAGTGTACAGACTTTTAAAAGATATGAATATAAAGACCTGAAATTTAACATTTTGAGAGACAGAACCTTTAAGCATGTGAACAAGCTTCTCCAAATAAAATATATACACAGCTATGTCCCTTGTGGTGTTCTAAAGATATATTTTACGCATTTTCTGCACCCATTATTGCATAACCATCTGTAACGTTATCATAATGACTTCAGTAGCTTACAATTTGCCTTACATATTTGTGTATAATTCTATGGATATTCTACCACCTGATACCATATATTATCAACAACCATCATGTTCGCACATTTTAATTTAACATAAAATTGAAAAATTTGGCGACTTTCATCATATTCTCTTACGTGAAAAATCTTACGTCAAAACACGAAGCATATTTTCAAACATTTAAAATTTAACGGACGTGTTTAGTAAACAACATAAACAAGAAAAAGATATTTAGCATATATAACAACAACGATTTCCGAGTTGTTTTGTGTGTATTCCCGAGGGGTATACGAAATAGGAACCGGCGTATTTCATCCAATCAAGTTTTTTTCTGGGTAATTGTGACTGCAATATCATGAAAATGATTAGAAATTTAGCAAAGAAAACCTTTTCATTTTTTTCATAAATCTACTGACCCCTGTATTGTTCAGTGACGAGGGCGAACATGTGACATTGTGGTGATGTACCTGTTATATCGTCAAACCACGGTAAAAGCAACTTCCAATATTCACTGTTTGTTTCGGCTGTGGTTGTAGACCCTATGGAGTCTGGCGTGTCACGTGAGAGGCTGTAGTGGCCACTGTAAGACTTTGTCGAATAGATCTGATCCTCGTTGAAGGTTGGTTTGATGTCCATCTTTGTAGCGATTTAAAATACGGGAAATAAAAGAACGTTTGAAAACAATGAAATATATAAGACACCATTTCAATCTCGTTATTTGTAACTTGTTTGTAAATTTCAAAGTTTGAACTCGATGCAACTGGATAGCACCGATAAGTTGTATTAACTTGGTGCGTAGTGTGAAAACTGAAATGTTTGAAAAGTGTTGTTTCAATTTAATCAGTCAGTAGATGACAAAAAAGTATGTCAAACAGTTATAGTGTCAGGTTAGAGTGTCAGTGTCAGATATGCATGAAATATATCTTAACTCGTTTTTATGATACAGACGAACCAATGGTGATATCACAATGTGGGAATACATCACATGATGGAAGCACACCTAGCACCCTATGGCGGGAACAGAACCGACGACCGTTAAGTCAGAAGGCAGACACTCAACCCACTGAGCTACCCCATTCTGACCCTCCAACCCGAGAAATAAAACACAATTAAAGAAAACTAAAATAGGATTGGTAAAACAAACTTACCATCACAGTCACTATCAACTTTTGAGCCTTTTCCTGCTGTAGTCAAACCATTAGGACAAGATTTGCAAGATGTCTGTCCAGCCTCATTTTGATATTCACCCAAGGGACATAACTCACATTGGTCAGCAGGAGAACTGAAGTAGCTGCCAGCAGCACAATTGACTGAAAGAGAGTGTGTGAGAAATACGCTAAGTTTTATATCAATTTCATTTTCAAATCTGCAAACTTAAATATTTCAATTTTAAGAAAATTTTCTTCCAAATTTCAAATTATTTCTTATCTAATTTGACTAATTTCACTGAAATTTGAGAAATTCCTTGCACCCAATACTTACCATAACATTGACCTTTACTAGTTGACCCTTGACCACTGGTTGTTTGATTGGGTGGACACTGGTCACACTTGGTCTGTCTGTCCTTCTTGTTGTAAAATCCTTTGGGACAGAGCTCACAAGCACCCGTTGAAGTACTCAGGTAGTAGCCTTTGGGGCAATCCACTGCGGGGAAACAGAGCAATAAAGGTATTACAATAGGGTTTGGGAGCAGAGGGTGAGTGAAAGTTTGTGGGTGACAGAGTGGATGAGCGAGTGAGTGGTAACAGTAAAAGAATGAATTCATGAGTGAGTGAATGAAAATGTAATTCGGTGAGAGTGAATTAGTGAGTGAGGAGAGAGTAAACAACTGAAAGAGTGAATGGGTGAAAGAGTGAATTGAGGAATATATCATATTGTGATTTGGGAAGAGTTATGTCCCTTTCACTGCTCCAGCATCTTTTAAGCAGGAGAAAGTGGGTGAGAGAGTAGGTGAAAGATTCAGTAAGTGACTGAATGGGTGAGTCACTGATAGAGTGAGAAAGTGGGTGAGTGATTGAGTTAGTGAGTGAATGAATGGGAGAGTAAAGGAGTTAGTGACAAAGTGTGTGAGAGAGTGAGTGAGTGGTGAGCAAGTGGGTGAGTTCGTGAGAGAGTGGGTTAGAGATTGAGTCAGTTAGTGAGAGAGTGGGTGAGAAAGTGAGAGAGAAGGTGAGAGGGTGAGAAAGTGGGTGAGTTAGTGAGAGAGAGGCTGAGAGAGTGGGTGAGTTAGTGGGAGGGAAGGTGAGAGAGTGGGTGAGTTAGTGAGGGAAAGGTGAGAGGGTGAGAAAGTGGGTGAGTGGGTGAGAGGGTGAGAGTGTTTGTGAGAGAGTGAGTCAGTTTGTGAGAGAGTGGGTGACAAAGTGAGGGAGAGAGTGGGTGAGAGAATGAGTGGAGGAGGGCGACTAATCAAAAGAGTGAGAGAATAATATTTAAACTGCACATATTAAATTGTAAAGTCAGAATTTTACAGCAAGAAAAATACACTCTGTAATTTTACATTTAAAATATGAAGAATATGAAGAATATGAGTTCATAGGATTTCATCAAAGGTTTTATAATGACATACAAAGCTCAAATTCAAGTGTATACTCACAACACACAGGATTTCCATTATTCACAGAGGTCAAAGTTTGTCCTGGCAGGCACTGGACCTCTACGCTGACCTTAAGAGAGGAGGGGTCAGCTGCAAAGGTGTCCGAGAAGTTAGCACGCTTCACCGAGTTCTCAATTTCTTCAGTAATAAGTGATTTGCTTTCTGTTGCCAGTACATTACTGAAATGGAGGAAGACATGAAAATAATCAAGAATTGTAAATTGAACAATGTTTATAAACTGTTGAAAAGAATGTCCCTATGGGTGACGTTGATCATTCAAACTAATTGATTGAGTTATTGTGTTCACGAGAGAGCGGGTGGGTAGGTGTGTGAGTGGGGCAGTAAGTAAGTGTGTGAGTGAATGGGTGAGTGAGCAAAGAGTCAAGAATGAAGGTGTAAGCAGGTGGGTGAGTGAAAGGGTGGGTAGCTGGGTGAGTGGATGGAAGGGGAAGCTGGGTGAGTCGATGGATGGGTGGGCAGGTAGGTAAGTAAAGGGGTAGGCGAATGAGCTGATGGGTCGGTAGCTGGGTGAATGGCTGGATGGGTAGTTGGGTAGGTGGCTGAGTTAATGGGTGGTCAAGTAAATGAGAGAGAGTGAGTAGATTGGTGGGCAGGTAAGTGAGTGGATTGGTGGATAGATGGGTAATTGATTTAATCAGTTGTCAAGTGGGTGGATTGATGGATGAGTGAGTGAGTGGATAGGTGGGCAGGTAAGTGAGTGAATTGTTGGATAGATGGGCGAGTGGATTTGTGGATAGATGGGTGAGTGAGTGAATAGATGGATGAGTGAGTGAGTGAATGAATGGGTGGGCAGGTGAAAGTGAATAGATGGATGAGTGAGTGGATGGGATGGCAGCTGAGTCTGTGAGTGGGTGGGTGGATGGGTTGGTGAGTGAGGGCTGGGTGGATAGGTAGGTGAGTGAGTAAGTGAGTGAGTTAATGGGTGGGTCACTGAGTGAGTGAGTGGGTAGTTGAGTTGGTCAAAGAATAGGTTAACCAGTACTTGCATGTGCGACTGACCAGGCAGGTGGATAAGTTGACAAGCGAGTGAACAAGTAAGTAGGTCAGTGGTAAGCTGAGTATATGACTGAGTGACTGATTGAGCAACTAGGCCTCTTTTAAAAAGTGCAGAGCCAACATACCCAGCAGAAGGAAGGTCGAGGGCAAAGTCCACCTTGTACACAACACTGTTCGTCTGTCTCTTTCTCCTTCGTCCAACAGGAACATCACACTCGACTTTAACATCCTCATAACTACACGCCGGGCCACCACACAGACTCAGCTTCTCATCCAGCTTCTGTAGGATCACAATAAACTTCTCTCGCAGCTCCGTTCTGAGTTGATCAGTGCACTGCGGACCGGAGAACTTGACTCCACCTCCCAGAGTGCTGGATGCTGGTGGGTGTAGCACTGTAACACAATTTCAGGACTTGTTATATAATACAATTCAAAACAGATCACTATTGTCATTGTCATTTTCATCATCGTCAGTCACTACTGCTATAAAGTATCCAACATCTCAGACCAACATCCTTAATTATTATTATTATTTTTATTATTAAGACAAACCAACAAAAGTTGGTTTGTCTTATTGTTATTGTAAGGATTATTATTATTATTATTCTTATT
>JAUELE010224571.1:0-12593 GCA_031471655.1 Diodora aspera | reverse complement strand
ATCCAACGCATTTGTGAATTTATTCAGTAGTCTCTCAAAATCTTGGTATACTTTCTTTTGGACGTCAGTATATAATTCCTAGAACTGTGACAGTTTGGATCCTAATATTCGTAACTGACAGCGCGCGTAACGCTCTCTCGTCGTTCAAATATAAAGGCTTAAGCTGCGGGAATTGCAAGCTTCAGCCACATTTCTCTTTTAATTGACGCCGGATCTTCTCCTTTGTCAGCCTTGAAAGGATAATAGGACGGACGCAAATTCGGTTTTTACAAGTGTTAGCAGTTTAGATAAACACCGCAGCGAGAGGGATTATAAGAAGTTGACAGCTGATGTAGACTCGCGATTTCTCGCGAGAGTCCTGTTCTCGCTGTTATTACGAGACAAGCCGCAACTGACAGTTTCATTGGAAAAGTGTCATGGCATGTCTGTAGTGAAGGCGGTGATACTACGGGCTGTACACTCTTTCTTGTACACTTAAGATGCTATTGATTCATCAAGGAATCCGTCCATTATCCTAGAAACGATTTTGTTGCAGTACATTCCAGCAAAGCAATAAAAAGATGCTAAATTTTCATAGATGAATATTGTAAAAATGCTTTGATTGTCACTGTCTGTAATAAAAGTCAAATTAATGTACATTTAAATTTTAAAGCGGTCGAATGGTTTGGGTATTGAAGATGGTGCTGTCAAATCTTTGGGACAATATTGGAACTATTGAGACGGCTGCAAATAAGTTCATCTCGATCAGACAAATGAATTGCTTATATTTCCTTGTGACAGACCTTTACAGTCATGAAAGAGGACATTAAATTGGAGATACTAAAATTAATGTGCATCTTAATTAACAAGTTAAACCCCACAATTAATATTAAAATAATAATTTCTCTTCCATGGAACTGGTTATTGCGACCCAGTTGAATAGTCTAGACCTCGATTCTAAATGTAACGGATGTTTAGATTTTCTTCCAGCTCGTTTCCGGTTTCCGGTGTAGTTTCGTGACAAAGACTGAAGGCACAAGGAAGTTCTAAGCCATTCTGAACGACAGGAAAATCCTTTATTTATAAATGATTGTGCTCTAAACATGTCTTCACCTGACAAGCAAAATATGGAAAAATCGATTTAAGCCATACTTCAGTTTTAGCTGTCTGAATTAATGTGATGGTGTATTATGATTTTTTTGATTTTTAAAAAAATTTAATGTACCACGATACTTAACGTATCGATAACATGGTATCTGTGTAAATGTTAAACTGCTTGATACCAAGGTTGGCTTATGATAGTTTTATCAACTTTTTGAGCGTTAATCTTTGACATATCGGAAAACTGACAGCCAGTGAAGTTACTGAAACAAGACACCTGTTTACGTATCTGACAGTCTGTAGACTTTAATCCTTTATTTGTGCCGATGTAAGATTTTTGGAGTAACCTTAGTTTGTTGCTAGGATGGATCTAATGTTTTGCATTTTCCATAAACGTGTTCCCTATATGCAGTTTGTTGCAACATGGTGTCCAAGTGAATTCAAAGAACTTCAATGAATTTGACTTGCCATCAATACTCAGGCAACGCACGGAGGTCACGAGCTTGTGAAGTTAACCAACGTGGAACCAGTAGGTAGTTGGATAGGTGGCGTTCGAAAGCTTCCAGGCCTTCAAGGGTTCGCCCCTACCTCGCACGGAGACACTGACTACATGTATGTCAGAGGTGTCATCATGGGGAAGTGGCTTTACCGGTAGATTGCCTCGACCACCCAGTTGAAATTGGGTATCTGGTATGAAGTAATAGCAACGTTAAAGTTAACCTTCGGGCGCCTGACATGCAACATGGATTGTATACTCCCCAGGGAGTTCAAAAGGTTTGTGGATTGTACAAAATGTGGTTTGTTTCAAATGCTAAAGTAATAACGTGGAGCGCCTTGAGCATGCACCTCATTATAAGTATTACAGACGCCACTACCTCAAACAATCGTACTTAATGCCTTAAATAAGCAATTTTCAACGGGGCAATATAACCACCTAAGGAGGTCTGTCGACGTTTTGAGGTAATGCAAAATGAAAGGTCACGGCAAGTTTATTTCTGTGGCTTATAGGAATGAAATATGATGAATTCATTTCCGGTATAAATGTCCAATGAGACCACCGAGACAAGTGGGATTAAGACAGACTCAAAGAGCTTTACAGTGTGATCTGAAGTGTGACCAAATGTCGTACAGTCCGTTGTGAAATGTTCACAGAACCTATTGAAATATAGCATCTCAGGTGGATATAAATTGTTATCCAATATGGTATCCTCGAAATTCAGGGCATATGACTCCGCCAACGGCTTCCTTAGATGCCCTGGATTTAATCCTTTTCACGATATTCGTTTTGTGTCTATGGGGCGTCCAAATCTGCTTAATATAGATAACCAATGACCTGTCTCATTAACTGCACAAGAGGAATAAACAAGGGAAGTAACTTGATAAATAACCACATAACGTCTATACTTCGCCGAGAGACGCGCCACATGATTGGACGCAAGCTGTCGCTGTGGACGACTCACTGATTGGTCAAAACACCGATCTCGAGACGATCGTTCAGCTTGGGAGTGGATCTAGGGTATTTAAAAGATCTGTTGGCGGAGTTATAAATGCCCTGGAATTCGGGGAAGCCAATGTGGTTACAAGAGCAAAAGCAACGTTAATCATTTAGTTATAAAGCAACGTCTTGCGCACGATGTATGCCTCAGAAAGATGTCAACGCTCAGTGATTCACAAGCACATCCCTGCTGAAGACGGTTGCAATAACGACCTCTCTTGAGGCCCGTAGCAGACATAACCTCCTAGAATATGTTATTAGCCATGGCTGAGGGCCTGGTTCGTTATTTCACATATACCACCAGGGGACCGTATACAGAGCTTGTGCACTTTGGGTTGATTATCTGAAATAATACCCCTGAGCAAAATAGGGACAATCTGGCCACGTTAATACTACAGGGGTTCGAATCACTAAGTGCTCAATATACACATATACACATTGAAAATTATGTTTTCAGAGTTGAAGTTCTGGTACGTTTTGGAATATTGCCAGGTATATAATGGGTCAAGAAATGTTGAGAGTGATGTGAAATATTATGGAGAGGTGGGTTTATGTTGTGTCAAGCCCTTGTTTATGAGCTACCGCCTTTCATAGGTGGCTATACTGGCCCGCTATACTATGATAATCTTGTATCATACCAAGTTGTCGACATCGCAAAACTTCGGTCTTGGTGTTGCGTTCTGGGCTGCAGATTGGGGTTTGGGACAAATTCGATTTAAAGAGATATGTATATTGAAGCAGTAGATAATACAAATTGTAAAATATATTGATTGGTGACTTGGCTATCGTATTTTTTCGAAGGCAGTGTCCATTCGCCAGCACGGGGAGAATGTTCCCCTTTACTATAATATATTATATTCCAGGAGTACAAAAATATAAATCCGGCGAATTTCGTCGTATTAGTTAATCTCTGGGTAATGTTGAGCTGCAAAATAAGGAAAATGATTATATAATTTAGCAAAACCTAATTTCCTAACCTCCTCTGACCAATCAGCATTTGCGAACTCCTGGGCGTTAACAGGGGGCATTTCCACCATAATTATGGGGTTACTGTATCCTATTATAGCCAAATATCTCTTCGGCTCCCACTGAACCAGTAAACATATGCGTTAATGTCACCTTGAACTTCTACGGTGATAGCATGTCCTGTCTGTGGACAAATTCTATTATCGACGCATTTAGCAACTTTACTAATGATAATCTATTTGTTCATGTCTGGGAATGATCAGAACTTCAGTTTAGCGGAACTGAGAAAATGGTGCACGGAGCTGCCCATCAGAGTTAGCCTGTTAGCCACTCTATTCAGAAATTTATCATGTAAACTGGCTACTCAGAAATTCATTGAGTATACATTTTAAATGTCTAACCTAAATTGTATGTTTAACTACCTATGTATTCCTACATTTAAGTGTACCATAGACCACTACTGAAAGAAAGAGAGTTTGGTATTTTTACTGCTTTTAAAGGAAAATACTTAAATTCATGAAATGGCTCAACTGAAGTTCTTTGGAACATGACTGTGGGTCTCACGTCACAGCGAGTCTTCACTGTTGTAATAAGATCAAGGAAAGCCTTTGAATAATAATAACAATAATAATAATAATAATATTAACGTTGGAGCGCCACATCCATACTTATACCTGCATGGTCAAAGCGCTCGGCATAATTACCCTAGTGTAACACAAGCAGCCTCCAGGCGGTGAAAGGCTAACAACATTCCTAATCACCAGTTACACGTTTCAGCTGGGTCCACTGAGGCAGTTACGATTAAAGTCACTTGCCCAAGGTAACACTACTGACATTGGGACGTAAATGTAAGGTCAGTGTCTGAGTGTGAGGCAGGGAAAACCCTTGAACGCCTGAGAGCTTCAGCGATTCGAGATTGGCACCCATCCAGGTGCTGCCAGAGCTCGACGTTGCTTAAATTCTAAAGCAAGCTACCTGCGTGCATTGCACGAGATCGGCTCACCTTACACAGAACGTGTAATATTACGAGTGTAAAATGTAAATAAACCATTTCCAGGTCTCCGAAACCATGTTGCTGAAGATTCAACGTAACACTCACAGTCATGTCTCCAGAAAATTGATTCTACTGAACCAAAGCACTATGGTTTACATGGGATTGATTTAATTCAGTATCATCAGTTAGTTACACCTCTCCTGACCGTTTCAATTCGGCATGACAAGCCAGTCAATTTTCCTTTTTGGACGATCTTGAGGAACATAAAATAGAGTATTGGTATTCAAAAGAATGATTTAAATGTCAAAAGGTAGATATCCTGCATGTACCTGTGTTGATTCTGCCTGTAAATCAAGTATGGACCCGGTAATCTAGAGATAAAGTATTTGCGAGTGCCGTTAGATCCACACAAATCGACCAACTGTACTAAACATTTTAATGATATCTCAAGCATCGTATTTGAACAGCTCCAGACACAAGTGAACTGTACTCTAATCAATGTATGTATAAACAGTTTCATCATCTTCTGTCGTAACGATCGACAAACCAAGAAAAAGTCTTCATACAAAAAGCGATTGTCAACAATGTAAGCATACACCGGCCAGAACTCAGTCTTAACAACTGTGTTATTCAAAGCCTTTTGTGGAAGAATTGTATAAATATCATCAATTGATTGACATGTTCATGATCAAGCACACCGCTCGTTCTACCAATAAGTGTTTACTTCGCCCATACCAACCCAGTGCTGTCATAGTACTAACTGACACTCACTGTTAATAATTGCCATTTCTGCTTGTCTCTGCACGTCCACTACTTGTCCAATGTCATTTGAAGCCTTGGACATGCCGTTGCTATTGTCTAACACGCTTGGGACATGTTTGTCTTCGTCAAATGGAATTTGGTATTTGCCTGTTAGAGTCATGGTGGTGTTACTTCAAGTCAGAAAGCACAGGAATGGATTATCGGGTTTGTGATGATAAATTGCGAGTGGTTCTGCATCCTTTTGGAATAAATATAATAGTTCTTCCAATGCATCCATGTATTTCTGTTAGGTCTCGTTTGGTGCGTGACATTAGAAACTGTTTTTATAAAGTGGACTGCCCATTTAACCTTTATGTGAAGTATATAAGCATCTGCATTTGACCTTCTGGTTTCTTTATTACTACTTCTTAGCGAATAATGGTTTTTGTTGCTTTGCCTAATGGAGAAATATCAGGTAGCACACCAGATGCCTCTATCGAAAACAGATCCATGTAACGTTAAGGCTAGCCGTGTTGAGGGAGAGGCACTCACGTAATCTGTTGGCCTCGTTCGGTCAATCTCTGAAATTCGGGATAGATCCCCCAAAACAGAATGACATTTTCAATTTAGTAAATAGTGTTTAAAGTCATTCGGCACACGTTTACCTCACTCTTTGCATATTCCATCTAGTATGTACTTAATGTGTTTGAATTGATTTGCCTTTCTGTAAATAAGTCCTTCAAGTTGCCTGTTCTACCGAATCTGAAATCTGACGGTATTTTCATCGTAAATACCAGAATTAACAGGAGTACTTTTAATATGTTACTTCGCGGTCCATTCAAAACAGAATATCGGCTTCATAGGAAATATCTCCCTGCATTTATGTTGAACAATAGATATGCATGGTTACGGTCTCTTTCATCAGAATCCTGTCTGATTGTCCTGTGACAAGCAAGCTTCCTGTGGTGACTTTACCTCTTCGTTATTTCCTTATATGTCCGCGGAAAGACATGTCAAGAGAAATCTTCGGGTTAGGCATGTACAGTTTGTAGACTCAAGAGGGCTCTTGGAGTCCAACGGTTTATTATGAATGTACTTATATCCTTATTGGGAAAATCTGCAATTGTTACTGAAGACAGGAAAGTCTCTGTTTGAACAATACGATTGACAGATCCTGAAGTACTCTGAGCGTACAACAACCCGTATTCCGGTACTTGCAATTGTCGTTTTGACTGCTTATGTTCTTTAGTTATGGACACTAACAAAATAAGAACCTTAGTTCTGGGGGCGCAAAGGATTAGTGTAAAGGGACATATGCTCTTATTGAGGTAACTGCGATATACAGTCCGCAAATGCACTAAAGTCTTAAGAGTCTTTTGGTTGCTCTTTTCGTTGTTTTGGGTTTTCGATTTGGAGACCTTGTGAGTTATTATGGGTTATTATGAATGTGCAAAAATGTCTTATTATAGCTTGGACGATTGGTAGACCCCACGAAGTTCCGATAATACGAATATCATAATGGATAAGTCTGCTTCATAACTAATATGTCCAAATGCCCAAAGTGCAGCTCTGAAAACATGAATGGTCGTTATGAATATTTGTGTGCCTGTATTTGGGCATCTATAATTTGAAGATACCACAGGGTTCTGGAGTCACGGAGGATCATTGTCAATAAGTATTCAACTCCTTAACGAAGTATCCACGATTTGTATAACTGCAGGATTCTAAGACACCGAAGGTAATTGAGAAAGTGACTGTGTGTTTGCATTAACGTTCCTGCGATGTTGTTTGTCTCCTCACGAGGCCGACTTTTATAACTTAGACATTGTCGCCAGGCCGACTCACTGTGTCTCTTTGATATTGTGTTTGTGACACAGCGGTGGCGACTGGGGAATTAACTTGCTGAGTTCCAGGGATGATGAACGTCAGTTTTCTAAAGAAAACATGGAACAACATGGAGACAATTATCCAGTAAACAAATATTCACTTTGTCGGCCTCGTGAAACTTTTTCTCGTTTAGCGGGAACGAACTTTGTTCATGAATAAGCATTCATGGTCAATGCATCGATGTACTTTACTTCATTTCTTCGTGACGATGGCCAACACACAGCTTGATATCAAGTTTAATCCTTCCCATAGTGGTAGTCGAATTTCAACTTGACATTGTAACCACTATATGATTACTAGTATATTAGCTATTAATATGCTTTGTATTGCAACTGTATTCTGTATGTGTACAGACATTTCAATAAAGTGGTTTTTTGAGACTCATTTAAAAGTAAACGAAATAATCTAATGATGGACATTTTTTTACAGTGTTTTCGAGACTCATTTCACAGTAAACGAAATAATAAAGTGATGAAGTATTTTTTTTTACTTTTTGCGAATGCAACATTTAATTAAAAATAGCTTATGGCGGTGTGTATTGTTCGTTTGTTTTGCTATCTTAATCCGGTTAACATTTCTAATAAGCAAATAGCCTCGGATTTGCCACGAGGCCTACACACTTTTTGACCGATTTCCCGATCGCGATTGTCGGCCTTTGGAGGATAAACTGGATGTTTTGACTCCAGAATAGGTCATATCGGATGTGTTTATGTTCTGTTGAATAGAACCTCTCCTTCAACGGAAATATCAAATATGTTAGCTTGGTTAACAAGCTTCTTCTAATTAATTATACATACTGGTTGCAAATTAATCCACTTCAGGAATATATTCTTCATTTCATGATGAAGATAAATTCAGTGCTTCATTATCACAGACTCGTATATGAGCTACATTTGATCACGATAATCGAAATATCCAACTGACTCATAAGATATTAATAACTGCAGATAATTAAAGGGAACATATTTCAGACAAAATTACCTTATTAGAAAACCACATTGTGATATTTATAGATCCATTAAACCTCAGATTTCGATTTTCAGTTTAATCCACCTTGCACTTATTATACCACTGGCATGTTTTATTCAATCTCAGCATTACTTGAACCTGACAGACACTTATAAATCGTTACATTATTTTGTCTGCAGGTCGTTCGCATTTGTCTATGTGTCAGTTGTTATTGTCAAAGAAATTAAATTGGGTAACGTCTATGCAGTAATGTGAGTGGTATCAAAATGGATTTTTCAACATTGCATTGTGTCTCTAAGGTTATACCACATAACGAGACTTGTCTGTGTTTCTGTAAATTCAGTTGTTTCATATTCATGAAGGGCATCGTCTCTGGAACGGCTGATGTCCATAATTGCATACAGTAGAGGCCGCTGGTAAGCCTAGTATATGTCTGTTAAGACGTTTTTACCATCATAGATTTGAAACTTTATTTAATAGTGTATTCACGTCCCAGATGTAACCTTGACCTTGACGTACATACACCAAAGAGAACCCAAAGTTTAAAGATGCATTTGCACCGCGTATGAGGAGACAAAATCATGGCTATGTTGACTGGTACTGTCAAAGGGTGCACATAATATAGATTTTTCCACAACATTAAAGTCAAGCGACAGCGTATAAAGCAGCGCTTTAAACAAGTAGTGTTGACCTTTAAGGAATTCGGAATTATATGTGCTTCGGAACTACTTGTTAAATTAAGGGAGCGACGATTTGATTTTTCTAGGGATGGGGAGGGGGCTGGAAGATTTGTAAAGTTAATAGTTACCCAATTAAAGTCAGGAAAATACCTCTTAGAGCTTCTAAAAAATTACAATTTCTTGAGCAGGATACCCCTTAACTCGCCTACACACTCCTGGATGATTTCGCTTGTCGCGATTAAGCCTCTGACACATTATAATAAACTCCCTAAAAAAGAAACGCATATAAGAATCACAGCTTAAAATTTGTATTTATTTCAACATATCATTTTGGATTTGATAATAGACGATGTGTATTGATATTTGGTATGATAAATGTCAAGACATCTCTCTTTTCAGAGAACATGATACAAGTCAGTCAGGTGATAATACATTGGCGTTTTGTGGCACTGATGTCAGTACCTAGAGTGGCATTCCATTTGTCTAGAACTACGCGGTATCGTGTCGGCATGGATCGAATAAGTTTCTGGATTCAAGGTTGCGGTATCGTAGCCCACTCTGCCTGCAATGCTTGTGCAAGTTGCTGTTCAAAGTGTCTGGGGTTGAGGGTCGCGCTGTCGCACCCGCCTATCCAGTTCATCCCATAGATGTTCGATGGGGTTCAAGTCTGGGGACCTGGGAGGCCATGACAGCACAGGACTGTTCTCATGTTGAAGAAAATCTATCGTGACACGTGTTGTATGCGGTCTGGCGTTATCCTGCTGGACGAGAGCCCTCTGTCGGTTGACAATTGGAAGGAGGTGTGGCCGAAGGATTTGATCACAGTAGCGTTGCGCTGTAAGATTACCTTGGATCAGCACCAGATCACTTCTCCCTGTATAGGATATGGTTCCCAAGATATCAAACTGCCCCCGCCGAATCTGTCCACATGGGCAACGTAGGCGTCGACAAAAAGTTCATGGAGGCGTCTGTACACCCTCAGTCTTCCGTCGCGTCGCTGCAGTCTGAATCGTGAATCATCGCTGAACCAGATTGGACGCCACTATGCCAGGGTCCAGGGCTGAACATTGGTGCACCATCGGAGGCGACGTTGGCGATGTTGCTGTTGCAGGACGGGGACAACCTACGGTCTTCTGGCTCTTAACCTTGCCTCTCGGAGTCTATTTCTGACGGTCTGTGCTGACACGCTTCTCAATCCAGGAATATGACTGGCATTGCTGATCTGTGCAGCTGTCCGATGACGTAGATGATGTACCTGATGTAGCGGTCTTGTGCCGCAGTGGTTACACGAGGTCGTCCATTTCTAGGTCGACCATCACCGCGTTTTGCTGGCGATATCGTATCAACAGACGACACATCGTACTCTGATGAACAATCATTCGACGGGCGACTGTTAACTAAGATTCCCAGTTAGAAAACGTAAAAACAAATTGAAGAATCCAAAGGCAGTGATCGATCTTTTATAGCCATTTATGCCTGAATGTGATCCTCAAGTTTCAAGTGCATCGCATGTGAATTTGTGCGATTTCTTAGCACTTAGTACGATAAGTTCAATATCGTGCTGTAACAATCGTGGATTCCATTTCGGCTGTGGTTGGATATGAATATTAACGACAGACACGTCATAGATACAATAAACAAATCAAAAGTTTCTTAAGATTAATCCTTTTCATGTAGAGCTGATAACAAAATGCAATTTTCAATATGCGTTTCTTTTTTGAGTAATTGCATTAAATAACAAAGTAATATTCTTCAAAAATAGTTTGTCGGCAATTATCCAAGATTGTCTCACACCATGGCATAAAGAATAACTTGCAAGGGAAACGACTTCCAGTCGAATGCAGTTGCACTTGTAAGCTACACCAGAGCGTGTCAGTACATGTAGGTCATATCTACGGGTCGTATTAAAGGGACATACTGTTACATCTCAAACACCACACCAAAGCCAAACATATCTGTAACCAAAAAAATCTTTCGCAAATATATCAATGGCATTGTGGACCATAAACTACACTTTATCAACGTCACTCTGACGTCCATTTTGTTTGCTGCAGTCAAAAACGAACACAAGTTTGGTGACGTCATCAGCCTGGTGTTGGGATTAACGGCGCATTCGCTATGTTCTATAACAATGTACTCCCTTTTATTTATCGCTTAAATCTGCGTGAATCCTGGCTTTAAAAAAGTCGGGGGAAATGTACATGTGTCGTGTAGCACAACTCCAAGAATAGAAAAAAAACATTCTTTTAATACGATGTAACTTTGATTATGTCCCTTTAAATGCAAAATTGTATGGTTTCATTTTTTGTAGAAATTATTTATTATTACATACTCATTTATTCTAGCATAACCTTTTTAAGGCCTCTTGAGAATGAAGTATGTATTTTACACACCCAGGCAAACCTTATTTACAATCATACTTGGCGATTTCACCAATGTCCAAATCAGCGTAGCAACACATTATTTCTGTTCCATAAAACAATTTTGAGGCGGTTTAAGAACATAAAAGGAGCTTAAAGCTGCTGTGGCAGTACAAACTCGGATGAAAGAGTTTTCATCTTAAGAGTTTACGATGAAAATTAGATTGCTTCGTGGAAAAGGATCCTTAAACATCGCATTTGACACCTTTTAAAGGCTTTGAAATGTGTTTCTAATTGCGTGTCGCTGGCTGAGTGGATTGCTATTTAATTAATACTGCTTTCATGTCTCGTGTCATTATACAATAGATATATGCGTTTAATGATTTTAATATCCATTTTGTGAACTTACATTTTACACTTTGTCAAAGTAAACTCAAAGACTCTAAGTGGACTAAAAGAATATAATTCGATGAAAGAGAAAGTTAAGCTATTATTGTCATCTTAGTGACGAATGAATGTAAGCCATGATCTGCGCTGTGACCTCACTTAACACACCCTCTCCCGGGGCGTGCAACTGCTGACTGAAGGATGGCAGGTTACACAAGACGGTATGCTGTGCGCTTTTTGTTTTAATTGTTTAAAAACCATTCGTTCATTTGTCTCCTCATCCAGCACAAATGCTTATAATGCACATAATAATAATAATCACATAGCGTTTAGCCACAGGTCTCATGAATTGTACGTGCGTCCTCCTTATTAACATCTAAAATGTAATTAACTCGTCTGAACAAGTTGTTTCTCCTACCGGAAGCTATTTCGACGATTGCGCGTGTTACGCTTATATTTGTCCCACAGTAGCTAACAGTCTAATTGACATCTATACAATCCTGAACATACGAAGATAATTATGTCTGTCTGAAAACGTCTGGCACCTTATTAATTTTGTTCTCCAGACATTTGTACACTGAGCGCTAATTTGTGGACAACCATTGCTGCCAAAAATGTACATTTGAGGAGGCATTTACATTCGTAATTATCGCGTATTAGTGTCAAAAGTTGTTGCATGTAATCACTTTCTAAACGGCACTGCATATTATGATACATATAGCGCATATTTAAACAGGACATTTATGTGCAAGAGAAAGGTAGTTGTCATCACCCTGACCTACATGTACAACATCTGTATAATTACATTTATATATAGTACCACCAGAGTAAACTGATGGTTGAGTATATAAAGTTGGATACATTCCAAAAACCTTCGGAAACGTTACACTTGCATAGAAATGCATTCGGCTCATATTCGGAGAGCATTTGGAAATCGACGAAACATTCTCTGGTAAACCTTAAAGGGACATAATCAAAGTTGTAGGTACGCCAATCGATGTTCAGAGCTTGTCTTTCTGTTGATAGAGTAATAT
>JAUELE010224560.1:0-12594 GCA_031471655.1 Diodora aspera | reverse complement strand
GTAATATATGGAAGCGCTTTGAGTCTACTCTTGGGTGGAGATACCGCGCTATAAAAGAACTATCCATTATTATTGTAATATAGTGAATATCTATAGCAATATATGCAAAGCTCCTAATCAGATTATTAGCTATAGCAGATCGTGAGACAAAGCTGAAAGAAACTAATCTTTACTATCTTATATATATTCATATAAAGCTGGTTAAGTAGATAATGTATTGCAGCCTTTTGTGAGTGAGTATTTCAAAGCAAAAGCATCTGGCTTTATATATTGAAATTTACTCACAAAGCTTGGCATTGCGCTTGTACTTTGTGAAGTAAAATTGGTGTCTACTGTTTCCGCTATGGCAGCTGCAATGTCATGGTTTGATGTGACGCCTGATATTGGCGCAGGGGCAATGGACGCGGCAGGTGCTACTGAAGCACTTTCTGATGCTGAAGATGGTTCTGGATTTAGTGTACTGTTTGGATTTCCTTCTGCACTCGGATTTAAATCTAAAGATGGTGTACCTAGTCCCTGAACAGATACTACAGGCGTCAAAACAGCTTGGCTGGTTTCAGTGTGGGTGTTCGCTTTTTGCTGCATTGAGGTCCCGGGATAAGAATTGGCAAGTGATGCCAACTTCGCGCCTTGTGAGCTTGATGTAGTGGAGGTTGGATCTTTATGAGAGCAGGGTGAGTACCCAGCCTCGCTCATAACCCTTGACAATGCTTCAGATATTTGCGGAAATGACTTTGAATTTGCAAGAGATTTTAACATGGTAATTAGTTGAAACTGTTTTTCGGCAATCCTTTGCTTGCCTCCAGTGTCCTGCGAAGGCATAGCTTGAGAAGATAAGGTTGCGTTTGCTGCAGTGTTGGGCTTTGGGCTGTCGAGTGATATAACTTGGGCTTGATGCGTGTTGGTGTTCAGTGTTGACATGCTTGGTGACTCTCCGTGGATTTGATTCGTGTTAGTGTTCAGTATTGACATGCCTGGGGACTCTCCATGGACTTGATTCGTGTTGGTGGTCATTGGTGATGTGGCTTCATTCCTATTTGTGTTTGATGTGGACATACCTAATGATTCTCCACTGGAATTTGTATTGGTGTTAGTTATCGGTGGAGTAGCGGGAGGGGAGTTCATAAACGACTTGTTTGACGTCACTGTGTCTGATGAGTGCAGTTCTTTTGTGAACATGTCAGGTGTGTTGGAAATGAAATTTGGAGAAACTAATCGAGTCGGTGCTGCATCAAGAATATTTTGATGTGTTTCCAATGCGGCTATGTCTGTGTTTGTCATGGTTATATTAGTACGAGTTTTAGATGATTTTGCTGTATCTATAGAGTGCGACATAGTTCCATCTACCCTAGTTGTGTCTGATGTGGTTGTGTCAGTCATGCTTGTGTTGGTCTGCGTTGTGACTGATGTGCCTCTGTCGGCCATGCTTATGTTTGTCTGCGTTGCATCTGATGTGGCTGTGTCGGCCATGCTTGTGTTGGTCTGCGTTGTGGCTGATGTGCCTCTGTCGGCCATGCTTATGTTTGTCTGAGTTGCATCTGATGTGGCTGTGTCGGCCATGCTTGTGTTGGTCTGCGTTGTGGCTGGCGTAGCATTGTCAGCCATGCTTATGTTTGTCTGAGTTGTGTCTGATGTGGATGTGCCTGTTTTGATT
Source organism: Diodora aspera (assembly GCA_031471655.1). Lineage (NCBI taxonomy): Eukaryota > Metazoa > Mollusca > Gastropoda > Lepetellida > Fissurellidae > Diodora > Diodora aspera. The sequence continues at coordinate 10,940 of JAUELE010224560.1, read as the reverse complement.
AAACTTGCCTGAGTTGTGTCATATTTGGCTGTGTCAGACGTGGAGCTATTTGAATGAGTTGTGTCTGTTGTGGCTGTATCAGTCGTGGTTCTGTTTGTCTGAGCTGTGTCAGATGCGGCTGTGTCAATTCTGGTCATGTTTTCCTGAGTTGTGTCTGCTTTTGTGGTGCTGGACATGGTTATGTTTTTCTGAGGTGCGTCTGATGTGGGTGTGTCACCTATGCTTGTGTTTGTCTGAGTTGTGCCTGATGTGGCGGTGTTGGACTTGGTTATGTTTGTGTGCGTTGCATCTAATGTGACTGTGTCAGCCATGCTTGTGTTGGTTTGAGTTGTGTCTAATGTGGGTGTCTCCGCCTTGCTTATGTTGGTCTGTGTTGTGGCTGGTGTGGCTCTGTCAGCCATGCTTGTGTTGGTTTGAGTTGTGTTTAATGTGGTTGTGTCAGCCGTGCTTGTGTTGGTTTTAGTTGTGACTAATGTGGCTGTGTCAGCCATGCTTGTGTTGGTCTGCGTTGGGGCTGGTGTGGCTCTGTCAGCCATGCTTGTGTTGGTCTGCGTTGCATCTGAGGTGACTGTGTCAGCCACGCTTGTGTTGGTCTGCGTTGGGGCTGGTTTAGCTCTGTCAGCCATGCTTGTGTTGGTCTGAGTTGCATCTGAGGTGACTGTGTTAGCCATGCTTGTGTTGGTCTGCGTTGCATCTAATGTGACTGTGTCAGCTATGCTTGTGTTGGTTTGAGTTGCATCTGATGTAGCTGTGTCGGCCATGCTTGTGTTGGTTTGAGTTGCATCTGATGCGGCTGTGTCGGCCTTGCTTGTGTTGGTTTGAGTTGCATCTGATGTTGCTGTGTCGGCCTTGCTTGTGTTAGTCTGCGTTGTGTCTAATGTGGCTGTGTCAGCCATGCTTGTGTTGGTTTGAGTTGTGTCTAATGTGGCTGTGTCAACCATACTTGTGTTGGTTTGAGGTGTGATTAATGTGGCTGTGTCAGCCATGCTTCTGTTGGTTTGAGTTGTGTCTGATGTGGCTGTATCCGCCTTGCTTGTGTTGGTTTGAGTTGTGTCTAATGTGGCTGTGTTAGCAATGCTTGTGTTGGTCTGCGTTTGGGCTGGTGTGGCTCTGTCAGCCATGCTTGTGTTGGTCTGAGTTGCATCTGAGGTGACTGTGTTAGCCATGCTTTTGTTGGTTTGAGTTGTGTCTAAAGTGGCTGTCTCCGCTTTGCTTGTGTTGGTTTGAGTTGTGTCTAATGTGGCTGTATCCGCCTTGCTTGTGTTGGTTTGAGGTGTGACTAATGTGGCTGTGTCAGCCATGCTTGTGTTGGTTTGAGTTGTGTCTAATGTGGCTGGATCAGCCGTGCTTGTGTTGGTTTGAGTTGTGTCTAATGTGGCTGTGTCAGCTTTGCTTGTGTTGGTCTGCGTTGTGGCTGGTGTGGCTCTGTCAGCCATGCTTGTGTTGGTCTGCGTTGTGTCTAATGTGGCTGTATCAGCCATGCTTGTGTTGGATTTAGTTGTGTCTAATGTGGCTGTCTCCGCTTTGCTTGTGTTGGTTTGAGTTGTGTCTAATGTGGCTGTGTCAGCCATGCTTGTGTTGGTTTGAGGTGTGACTAATGTAGCTGTGTCAGCCATGCTTGTGTTGGTCTGCGTTGGGGCTGGTGTGGCTCTGTCAGCCATGCTTGTGTTGGTCTGAGTTGCATCTGAGGTGACTGTGTTAGCCATGCTTGTGTTGGTTTGAGTTGCATCTAATGTGACTGTGTCAGCCATGCTTGTGTTGGTTTGAGTTGCATCTGATGTGGCTGTGTCGGCCTTGCTTGTGTTGGTTTGACTTGCATCTGATGTTGCTGTGTCGGCCTTGTTTGTGTTAGTCTGCGTTGTGTCTAATGTGGCTGTGTCAGCCAAGCTTGTGTTGGTTTGAGTTGTGTCTAATGTGGCTGTGTCAGCCATGCTTGTGTTGGTTTGAGGTGTGACTAATGTGGCTGTCTCCGCCTTGCTTGTGTTGGTTTGAGTTGTGTCTAATGTGGCTGTGTCAGCCATGCTTGTGTTGGTTTGAGTTGTGTCGAATGTGGCTGTCTCAGCCTTGCTTGTGTTGGTTTGAGTTGTGTCTAATGTGGCTGTGTCAGCCTTGCTTCTGTTGGTTTGAGTTGTGTCTAATGTGGCTGTGTCAGCCATGCTTGTGTTGGTTTGAGTTGCATCTAATGTGGCTGTGTCAGCCTTGCTTGTGTTGGTTTGAGTTGTGTCGAACGTGGCTGTGTCAGCCATGCTTGTGTTGGTTTGAGTTGTGTCTAATGTGGCTGTGTCAGCCATGCTTGTGTTGGTCTGAGTTGCGGCTGATGTACCTGTGTTAGCCATGCTTATGTTTGTCTGAGTTGCCGCTGATGTGACTGTGTCAGCCATGCTTATGTTTGTCTGAGTTGCGGCTGATGTGACTGTGTCAGCCATGCTTATGTTTGTCTGAGTTGCGGCTGATGTGACTGTGTCAGCAATGCTTATGTGTGTCTGAGTTGCGGCTGATGTGACTGTGTCAGCAATGCTTATGTGTGTCTGAGTTGCGTCTAACGCGGCTGTGTCGGGCTTGTTTACGCTTGTCCCAATTGTGTCTGACGTGGCTGTCTCAGTCAAGGTTCTGTTTGTCAGAGCTACGTCTTGTGTGGCGGTGTCGGGATTGAGTATGTTTGACAGAGTTGTGTCCGATGCTGCTTTGTTTGTGTGTGGAATGGTAGTGCTTGCTAACGTTTTGTCTGCTTTAGCTATGTTTTTGTCAGCAGTAGGCTCTTTTGTTTGAGTCGTGTCCGATGTGGCTGGGTCAGCCACGCTTGTGTTTCTCTGAGTTGCGTCCGATGTGACTGTGTCTGAGTGAGACATGGCCCTGTTTGCCTGAGTTATACCTGTGTCTGATTTAGCTATGTTTGTGTCAGCCGTGGAGCTGTTCGTCTGAGGTGTGGCTGACGTAGATGTGCCTCTGTTGGCCATTAGCATGTTTGACCCAATTGTTGTGCTTGATTGCGATCCGCCTCTGTTTGTCCCAAGTGTGTCTGATGCGAGAGCGTCCGATTGAGAAATGGTTCTGCTTGCTAAAGTTGTGCTTATTTGAGGTGTGTTTGGTGTAGAGGTGCCAGTTTGAGACATTGTCTTGTTTGACTTCGTTGAGTCTGATATGGCTATGTCAGCCATGCTTATGTTTGTCTGTGAGATATCCGAGGTGGCTGTGACCGATTGAGAAATGGCTGTGTTTCCTAAAGTTGTATCTGATTTACCCATGTTTGTGTCAGCCGTGGAACTGTTTGTTTGAGTTTCGTACGATGTGACTCTGTCATTGATGCTTATGTTTGTCGGAATACTATCTAATGCTGCTGCCACAGTGTTGGTCCCGAGCACGGGCACCTGTGCTGTGTTGAGTGTAGATGATAAGTTACTGTTTGTCTCACGTGTGTCAGGTATGATTTTGGCTGCGGCAGTCCTGGTATTGTTAGTCTTTGTTGTGCCTGACGCGAGAGTGTCCGATTGAAAAATGACTCTGTTTGCCAAAGTGGTGTCTGACTTACCAATGTTTGTGTCAGTCGTGGTCCTCATTGTCTGAGGTGTGTCTGACGTAGACGTGCCTGTGTTGGTCATTGTCTCGTTTGACCTAGTTGTGTCTGGTATGGCTGTGTCAGCCATGCTTATGTTTGTCTGCGTTATGTCCAAGGTGGATGTGTCCGATTGAGAAATGGTTCTGTTTGCCAAAGTTGTGTCTGATTTACCAATGTTTGTGTCAGTCATGGAGCTGTTTGTCTGGGGTGTGCTTGGCCTGGATGTGCCGATGCTGTTTATATGTGTCTGAGTTCCATCTGATGTGTTTGTCTTACTTGTGTCTTTTATGACTGTTGTGTCAGTCGTGGTCGTGTTAGTCTGTGTTGCATCTGTTGCGAAACTTTCCGGGTGAGAAATGGTTCTGTTTCCTACAGCTGTGTCTGATTTAGCTATGTTTGTGTCAGCCGTGGAGCTGTTCGTTTGAGGTGTGACTGATTTAGCTATGTTTGTGTCAGCCGTGGAGGTGTTCGTTTGAGGTGTGTCTGATTTAGCTATGTTTGTGTCAGCCGTGGAGCTGTTTGTTTGGGGTGTGTCTGATTTAGCTATGTTTGTGTCAGCCGTGGAGCTGTTCGTTTGAGGTGTGTCTGATTTAGCTATGATTGTGTCAGTCGTGGAGCTGTTCGTTTGAGGTGTGTCTGATTTACCTATGTTTGTGTCAGCCGTGGAGCTGTTCATTTGAGGTGTGTCTGATTTAGCTATGTTTGTGTCAGCCGTGGAGCTGTTCGTTTGAGGTGTGTTTGATCCAGCTATGTTTGTGTCAGCCATGGAGCTGTTCGTTTGAGGTGTGTCTGATTTAGCTATGTTTGTGTCAGCCGTGGAGCTGTTCGTTTGAGGTGTGTCTGATTTAGCTATGTTTGTGTCAGTCATGGAGCTGTTCGTTTGAGGTGTGTCTGATTGAGCTATGTTTGTGTCAGCCATGGAGCTGTTCGTTTGAGGTGTGTCTGACGTAAACAACCCTGTGTTGGCCATTAGCATGTTTGACCCAATTGTGTTTGATGGGACTGTGGTTGATTGCGATCCGCCTCTGTTTGTCTCATGTGTGTCTGATACGAGAGCGTCTGTTTGAGAAATGGTTCTGTTTGCTAAAGTTGTGTTCATTTGAGGTGCGTCTGATGCAGACGTGCCTGTTTGGAACATCGTCTTGTTTGACCTAGTTATGTATGATATGGTTGTGTCCGCCATGCTTATGTTTGTCTGAGTAATGTCCCAGGTGGCTGTGTCCGATTGAGAAATTGTTCTGTTTGTCAAAGTTGTGTCTGATTTACCGATATGTGTGTCAGCCGTGTTTGTTTGAGGTGTGTCTGACGTGGATGTACCTGTGTTTGACATTGACATGTTTGACCCAAATGTGTCTGATGTGACTGTGGTTAATTGCGAAACGCTTCCGTTTGTCTGACCTGAGTCAGATTTGGTTGCGTCTGTCATGGACACATTTCCAATATTAAATCTGTTAGGTAATGGCGCAGATGTATCGCTAGTCCGTGTGTTTGAACCTGATGTTATAGCATCCAATGAAGTTGTGTTGGAATCTTGTCTGCTTGAATTAAGTGTATTCTTTGTCATTTCTGGTGTAGGCGAATCTAATATTGATGGGACAACAGTATCCGTTGTGGAATTCACAGCATTGCTGGTTGCAGGAGTCAGAACATGTTGTCCTCCTGTATTCCCATCATTGCTCGCGCCAGATGTACTTCCTGGCATACGTTTTAATGTATCTGACAGAGATGTAGCCGCCATTGGAGCAGATATCGTCTTAGCCAACAATGATGGATCAGCATCCAGGACAAACAGACCCAACTCTGGCGTCGTGTCAGCTGAAGATGGCGCGATACCCGGAGCGGATGCATCCCTTGGAACCGGTGCACTACTTGGAGCTGATGAAGAGTTTGAAGCTGATGCATCACTTACAACTGATGCATTATTTGACTTCTTATCAACTAACTGAGATCCCACTGAGTCCGAGACTGTTTGGTTAAGAGCTTCAAAGCCTGTAGCTGTTCTGCTGAAATTATTTGACTGCGATTGCCCTGCACCAACCCGTGTCACATCACCAGGAATCGTGATTGCAGTTGCCAATGTGTTGCCAGTATGGTTTGCTGTTGGTGGCACACCTTCTTTGACAGGAAACCCTGTATTTGAACAGTATGTATCTTACAGCACAAAACCCTCATAAATGCGTATGACTGACAGTAAAGTTATTATTTATCCAATCTGCACACATGTTTCACATTTGACAAACAGTCCTCATGACAAATAACTGAATGATGTGTGCGCGTGTGTTCGTAGAATGAGAAATAAATCTACTCAAATTAAGATACAATTAATTCTTCAGATACAGACATTTAAAAACAGGAAATAATAAGCAATTTAAATAAACTGCCTGAAAAGAGATGTGTTATTAAAAGCAATACAAAAATACGAAAAATGCTGGAAACGCATTCATTAGTAAGGGTATATCATTCGCGCGCCTTTTCTTTATGTATTTCTACTAATGTCACATTGCGTTTCAATGACCAAATTGTGTAAACGGCTAGCACAATACAACTGAAGTATAAATAATCATCAATATGACATGTGCATGAGAAACAAAAACTCTTACCTTCGAGAGGATCGGCCAATGATGGCGCGTCCGTTGGATCGAAAAAGTGACTATCCTGTAAATCAAAAGATGCCTTGCTACCATTTGTGGCATTAACACCAATAGTCTTAAAGCGGTCACGGTTTATAACACCAATGTACGTCGTCATGAAAGAACTAACCGACTGTCTTTGGACTACGATCGTAGCAAGTTCGTCTCTTTCCGTGATTGGGAAGAGGACTCATAAGTGTATGGAAAGCCGCCATACCGGAAAGCCGTTTTGAGAAAAATCATTCGGAATATGCAGTGTCCAATTTCGCGTGGGTTTTACGGATTACTTCGAGGAAGTCAGGCGTTTATATCTTTAAACGACATACGACCAAATAGTTCAATCGAAATTTGTTATAATATTATTATAGCATTTATAACAAGGTACTGCCCTGCCTCTTATGTAATTATTTGGTTTGGGGGACATCAGTAAATACGCTTTGATCAAAATTCATCAACATTACATAACTAATTTAGAGTTATCTTTCCTTGAAAATAGTCCCCAAACTAGGTTCTGCGCTGGACTGAAGTCAGTCTTGTCAAAATGGCGTCTATCGGGCATGAGGTGTTTCTCTGGCTTCACCAACGGAAACCCGATTATGTCATGATTGTTTATAATGTAGATGTCTTCACTGCTGACGCAATCATATATGGAACCGATTTGATTTGTATTTTGGTATGGCTTTGAACACTATTTCAGATCCATTACAACGATATCGGTACACTCATATTCAGTTTGGAAGACAGTAATGAATGAAAAAGAATTGTCCATAGGCCGGATTCGAACACTGATTCGTAAAGTTGCTGGACTTTCTACCATTGTATCCCGTGCCTAAGCGGCATCACCTCCCTTTTTGGTATTTGAGCTGTCACCAGTCCTATTTGTAACGATTTATTACGATGATGTAATCATATTATATTTCAAACTTAGTGCATAATTCGAAACTTATTTCTTTTTTCAGTTGTATATTTCTATATTTCAGTTTACTTTTTATGGATTTTTCAAGCCAAGTAGGAAATATCGATCTCAAATCATCACCTTTCAAGATATGTATGAATGACGAATGTAACTTTATAATCTTTGATCAGTACATAAACGACACTAGACGATTCAACTCAAAGTGAAACAATCGTTTCCGTTCACCTGTTCACTACGCACTGAACGTTATCACAGTGGTCCGAATCACTGATTGGTCAGTAGATTAATGAAAGAAATAAAAAATGTGTTTTGCTAAAAGCCTATCAATTGTACCCGACTTCACTGATATATTGTTCAATAAAATATATTTAAAACATAAATCTGAAACGATTATTCAATAATATATTTCATTTCAAAACTCAACGTCAGTAAAATTATTAAAAAAAGCCCCCCCCCCCCTCTCCCGACGTCCTTAAAATCTATTGGTCGCTCCATAAAAGATTTTCAAGAGTTTCGTCAAGACTCTGGGTCACAGCAGGTGGAAACTGAACGTCATCTTTACTATGATACACCTCCCCTCTCGGGACTCCCTGCGGCACACCTGGGGGATAGTTATTTCAAGGGTTGCATATTTAATCCAACTTTTTCTTTACGTAAATTTCATATGACTAGCAATTGTTCACCCTCAGGATCTTATCAAACGTCTGTCAAGACATTCAGCGTGGTATTGATTTATTTATTATCAGAAAACGTGTATAAGCCTCAGGGAGATAAATAGTGCGTTGTCGGGCTTTAGTATAATTGGATGTTTTATTCTTAAGTGGTTTATGTTTATACAATATTTGATTAGACAGGAAAGTGAAAGTATTTCTGACGTCGTTGTAAGAGCTGTGATTGATTGATTGCTTGATTAATTGATTGACTGATGACAAAACACGTCATATGTTGATCCCATCGACCGATTGACGAGTTTAGTTTTTTTTAAATAGATAAATACATGTAGATAGATGGACAGAGGAAGGAGGCTTTAGACAGACATACAGGCAAACAGACAGACATACATATAGATAGATAACTAGATAGATAACTAGATAGATAGATAGATAAATAGATAGATAAATAGATAGATAGATAAATAGATAGATGGACAGAGGAGGAGGCCTTTAAACATACATACAGGCATACAGACAGACAGATAGATAGATAAATAGATAGATAAATATATAGATAGATAAATATATGGATAGATAGATAGATAGATAGATAGATGGACAGAGGAGGGAGGCTTTGGATAGACATACAGGCAGACAGGCAGATAGATAGATAGATAGATAGATACATACATAGATAGATAAATACATAGATAGATAGATGGACAGAGGAGGGAGGCTTTGAACAGACATACAGGCATACAGACAGACAGAGAAAAAGATAGCTAGATGGATGGATGGATGGATGGATGGATAGATAAATAGATAGATATATAGATAGATAGATATTGAGATAGATAGATAGATAGATAGATAGATAAATGGAAAGAGGAGGGAGGCTTTGAACCGACATGCAGGCATACAGACAGACAGACAGAGAAAAAGATAGCTAGATGGATGGATACATAGATAGATAGATAGATAGATTGCAATATTTTGATCATTTATTTATTTTATTTAGCTTGACTAAAGGTTTGTTTCCGAGTTTCTGATTTCGTTGCCCGTGTGCTATAATGTATGTTGTTCATGTATTTATATTTCTGTCACTGTTTGTTTACGGTACGTTGCCAATAACTTTTGGAAAGTTTGACAATGGGATCAAACAATGTCATTTCCAATATGGCGACAGCACAATACAGTTTTGATCAGCATTACGATGTGATTGACAGATGTCAAATACAACACAGGTGAGACGTATCCATATCGTATATATTTCCTCGACTATCAAGCTGCCCACGCATAATAATGTCGCATTTTTCACTGGATTTTACCATATATGGCGCGCTGCCATGGAAACGAAAGACTTCCCTCTTATCTTCAAACGCGCCGCCGGCTATTGCTGTCAATAGCTGTCAACGTCAATCTCTCTGATCTATTTCAGTAAAGTTATCTGACTGCTCTGCCCGAACTGACAGCTCAATCAATCATTATGAATGCCTGCCTGTGTTGACGAAAAAATCAGATTGATTCGAATTACGTGTTGCCTTCAATCTTTTGCAAACTTAATCAAAACATGTATTTGTAAATAGATACTTACATGCAAAGAGAATTTTAACTGAGATACAGGTAAAACATTCACGTGGTAAGACAGACATGCATACATTCATTTTGTAAATATACACATACAAGCGCGCATTAACACAGACACACACACACACACACATGCAGCATAAACACATCCATCCACTTAGTATCGGCAGATGCAAACGGATATATTTTCCACTTTCAAATAGTCATCCGCATTCCGAACCTTTCTCTAAGGGTTTAACGAAGTACATTGTAAGTGCCGTCGAGTTTCGAATGCTCTCCGAATAAGAACCGAATGCATTTATTTGCAAGTGTAACGTTGCCAAAGGTTTATATGAAGATGTTCAGGATTCTGTCGGAAAGTTCGGTATGCAATTGTTTTCTGTTAAATGGCATGGGGAGCAGTAAAGGCAATTCAAGAGGCTGTAAAACCAACAAACATGCTATATCTTTAATGTATTATTCGTAGTGTGTACATAATTCTGTGTATACTCAGCCCAACTATTGAAGGATCAGTATAACGACCTATCGGTAATTGTCCAAAGTCTTAATGATGAGTATGTAAGTAACAAAGTTTTACAAATAAAACATGAAAAGAATGGCTACGTTCGTTGGTTGGTTTTGTCATACTCATTGTACGTTAAAGTGTTTCTTCACATTTCTAGTCACTTTTAAATTACAGATTTTAAGTATGGTTTGTTTTCATCAATCTCTACATAAAACGTGAATAATCAAGCATCGTGTATTATCAGTCATTGTGGATATTTCACCTAAGTGCTGCAAAAACCATTGCTTCATTTGTGCCATATTATGCCTATTCTAATGAGTGACCGTTCAATAGTTTGACTGAGTACGTATTATAAGTTGCTTTTTTAAAAGAAAACACTGGATTTGATCACGTGTCCAACTTTAAAATAACATTATTATTATTATTATTATTATTATTATTATTATTATGTTAAAAAGATAAATATGCAGCAGAGGAGGGTCGGATGGTCCTCGCACAGTCATTCACCGAGGGATCATCATCAGCTCAGGTACCAATATTATTATTATTATTATTATTATTATTATCATCATTATTATTATTATCCGCATCATCATCATCATGATTATCATTATTATTGTTATTATCATCATCATCATCATCATTATCAGTATCATTATTATTATCATCGTTATTATTATTATTAATATTATAATTAATATGAATATTATTAAACATGCGCATTTGTATCTGTAAGAAATAAATACCAATCACAAACGCTGGCGGATGAATAATCAACGTGACATGAATCACACCCTTTATCGTCGTTCCCCTGTACTGATATGTAGTCTCTCTTCACAACTTCCTGTCTTCAATCTATCATCACTTAACACCTGTCCGACAAACTAAACCTCGTGGAGTAAGACTGATCGTCCATGTCTTCAACGATTTGTCCCGATTATATACTGACTTCCAAAAGAAAGTATACCAAGATTTTGAGAGACTACTGAATAAAGTCACAAAAGAGATATCCCTTTAAGACTTGAAAGGTTTATCAATGAGATGATGTCAATCAAATTACACTCACCGAAATCCAAGCATCCTTTTGATCAAC